>CAUYLG010067891.1:0-68006 GCA_963573385.1 Cacajao melanocephalus
AACAAGAATCCTGTTCTCTCTCCCTCTTTTTCTTCCTCTTTCTTTCTCTCATACATTCTTTTTCTTTCTTTCTTTCACTCTCACTTTCTTTCCTCTCTTTTTCTTTCTTTCAAAAAATAAAAAAAAATAAAAATAAAAAAAGAAAATGCAGTTTTAGGCGGAGATAAAACCCCTGAGCATAACTATTAGTTACTTTCTGTTAAAGATCCTCTCTCAAGTAACTGAAGACTTCTGCCTCACACACAAATTCTTTTTAATGGCTTCAAGGTGATGAGCTATATTTTAAGAAAGAAAGGATTTAAGAGCACAAGAAAAGCATATCCAAATTTAAAACCATATCTAGGACTGCTTTTTTCTAGTCAAGAAGGAATAAGAAAAGCTAGAGTCACATTGTAATCTAAAACTAACAAAGGGAAAATACATAAGTTAATAGCACTAAAATATTGAATAACAGTCAAAGAAGGACAGTGATATCTACAAAAAGAGTAACTAAATAATGGAGTGCTGCAGTTTTCCCAGCCTACAAACTGATAAAGTTTACAGATCTTATAAAAAGAAGGAGAATCCAGTAGGAGCCTACAAGTCTCCATGAAATGAAGAATTGGGAGCCCAGAGATCTCAAAAACTGAAGACGTTCAAAGAATCGCCCTAACTCATCACCTGAATACTGGTAAACACACACATGTGAGGAAAATATCCAAGAAGGAGGAAAGAAATAGCAAAAATGATAAAAAGAACTGTACATGAAGTTTACACAGAGCTGAGTTGCCCTGTTGACAACACAAACATATTCAAATTTTTAAACACCTTACGGTTCATAGGGTAGTCAGTAGAGTACTAAGAAGAGATTGTCTTAGTACTGAGGAAAAAGTAACACTAGAATAAATACTGCCCTGACTTCATTTAACCAGTGCTTAAAATAAAGACTGAAAAATATCAAAATTGTTTCAAGAAGTCATACTGCGTAAAAATCAAAGCTAAAGAATATCACAGAGATGCAAAAATATCCAGTACTTAGCAAGTAAAATTCTGTGTCTGATAGCCAATAACAAAATTGCAAGGAATAGAATGTCAAGAAAAACAGTGAAATTGGGACTTTTGAATATGTTTTCCTTCATAAATCAAAAGAAAACTAGGAGAAAAATCAAAACTAATTTTTTTTGGATTCTAGAAATTAACCAAAGTTTTACAGCAGAGGAGCATTTATACAAGCTGAATCTCAATATTAGGAGTGAGCTTTTTGGCGTTTTAGCTTACTCTAGTCATATTACCCCTTCTCCATCACTCCAGTATCCCTTGAAAAATAGTAGATCACATTCCTGGTACAGCAAGACCAACCTGGAAAGAAGCAAAAGGAAGCAGGAGGCAGCTGGAGGTCTTTCAAAGTCTCATTCACAAAGAATTGCCATCATTTGACCTGTCTGGTGGTTCTGAGGAAGACCTACTTTCAAGGTTATCTGTATTTGACTTGACATGGCACTTACCAGGTGTGAAAATCTCTTTAAAGGGAGCATTTGTCAAAATCATTTATGGGAAATGTTTTAACTTCATCGCGGCCTCAGGTGGCAGATAGCAGTCTGGGAAAGTGATAGAGTAACCAAAAGCTTAGGAGAAAATGTTGGGAATGAGATGCTCATTTTAAGAGCTCTGATATACTCTTAGAAATCTAGCAGTTCACATGCATACATAGGGCTGTGTGCATTCCCAGGCTGGTATACATGGTGTTCTCAAAAGAAGGCCTAAAACATCCTAAGCTGTCACCTCTGACTGACCTTGTGACTTTGCACAAGCAGGAAGTGAAAGCTAAGGTGGGGCTGTAAGATGCCTAGCCGAATGCTGAAAGCATACCCCAACATGCACACAAAGCCTCTCAGCAAAGACTGAGAAACTTCATGGTTCCAGAAATGTAGGCATATTTCTGCCTAGTCAATAACTAAACACTAAGCTAAATGAATAGATACATCAATGACTACTCATGCCAAAGAATGCAGACATTACAGTATTAGATAACAAAATTTACTAAACAAACAAAGCTACAGCAAACAGCAACAAAAACAAACCAAAGAGAAAAGAAAGGTTATTATTTCTGGAATGGAAACATTATGTCATTTTAAATTGTCCAGTTTTTTAAGGTGATATAAAAAACTTTTTTTAAACTATGGTCTATATGAAGGAAAAAAGTGATTAATAATAATTGTCACTTCACTAAAGAATATGAGACACTGACATTACTAGACAAAGATTTAAATTAGCTATGGTGAAAGTATACATTCTACAGAACTAGGGGAATGTATCAGAATGATGTCTTACTTAAACAGAGAATATCAGTAAAGAGACAGAAACTAAACCAACTATATTTATTAGTATGTTAAATGTGTTTTTTGCTTTCTGACTTCCATGATCCCATAAACAGAACCAAATAAAACTTCCAAATTTGAAAAATACAGTTGCTCAAGTAAAAAATTTACTGGTGGGACTCAGCATTGACTTTCAGTAAGCAAAATGAAGAATAAGAAAACATGAAGATACATTAATTGTGATTATCCAGCCTGAGGAACAGAAAAGTGCGAAAAAAAAAAAAAAAAAAAGAAGAGAAAGAGATTTTATAGAATCAGCGGTACCATATACATATCATAGGGATCCAGAAGGAGTGGAGAAAGAGAAGGGAACAGAAAGGATGGATATTCAGAGAAATAATGAATAATGGCAAAATGCATCCAAACTTGCATGAGCGATGTTAATCTACACTTCCAAGAAATTCAACAATTTGGAAAATTTGAAAGAAATCCAAACCTGTAAGTATCACAATGAAACAACTGAAAGCCTGAGAAAAGAAAATAGTGAAAGCAGTAAAAGAAAAGTGACAGATAAAGGGTCCTCAATAAAATTAAATGTTGATTTATCATAAGAAACCATGGCAGTGGGGTGACAATTTAAATTACTAGTAAATAAACCTGTCATCAAACAGTGCTCTATCTAGAAAACTACTCTTCAAAATTGCAGGAGAAATTAAGACATTCCCAAATAAACTAAAAAAAACTAAAACTAAACATTTTTCCCCTGGAAAATTTCCCTACAGGAAATTCAAAGGAGAGACTTTCAGGTTGAAAGGAAAGAACACTAAACAGTAAGTGGAAAACACATGTAGAAATAAAATGCATCTTACTGGTAACTACATAGGCAAAATTAGAGGGTATACATATAACTTTTGTTTGACTTGTATTTTTGCCCTATATAATTTAAAAGACAGCTGCCTGAATGTATAATCTTAAATCTGTTCTGATGTAAACACAACGTGTAAAGATGTAATGTGTATAACAATAACATAAGGAGGGGAGAAAATGGAGCTTATCTAGGGGAAAACTTTCTGCTAACTATGAAAACTAGGAGATATTTACCTAAACTAAATTATAATGAGTTAAAATATTATTTATAATCTCCAAGGCAATCACTGAGGAAAATCTCAAAAAATATATATTAAAAAAATGAATTAAAATGATGCCATAGAAGATACCTACTGAAAACAAGAAAGCAATGGTAAAGGAATAGAGAGAAAAGGGGCATAAGACATATAGAAAACAAATAGAAAAATGATAGACATAAATTCTACTTACCGGTAATTACATAGAATGTAAATTATTTAAGCTCTCCAATTAAAAGGCAAAAAAAATGCCTAAAAAACATGGCTCAACAAAATATTTACCACAATAGACACACTTTATAATCAAATATACAAATAGTTTGATGGTAAACAAATAGAAAAATGTTATGCCATGGAAATTCATCAAAAAAGAACTGGAGTGACTAAACTAATGTTAGACAAAATATATTTTAACACGAAATTTGTCACTAGAAACAAAGAAAGATTTTATTATATTTTATTTATTTTACAAGATCTTGCTCTGGTATCCAGGCTAGAGTGCAGTGGTGCAATCTTGGCTCACTGTGGCTTTGAACTCCAGAGCTCAAGGGATCCTCTTACCTCAGCCTCTGAAGTAGCTGGGGCTACAGCTGCAAGCCACCATGCCCAGCTAATTTTTGCATTTTTTTTATAAAGATGGGGTTTCGCCATGTTGCCCAGGCTGGTTTCGAACTCCTGGGTTCAAGTGATCCACCAGACGGGGCCGCCCAAAGTTCTGGGATTACCGGCATGAACCATTGCACCAAACTAAAGGACATTTTTAATGATAAAATGATTAAGCCACCAAGAAGCACAAATAATATTAAGACACATGTACTTAAAAAGAAACCTACAAGTACACAAAGTCAAAATTGAAAGGAAAAATAGGCATTTCACAATAACAAGACTGCAATGCCTCGTTTTCAATGGTGTATTGAACAAGGAGACAGAGATCAATAATGAAATTGAAGACTTACACAATGCTGTAAGTCGACTAGACTTAACAAAAATCTGCAGATCACTCCACCCAGCAACAGCAGAATACACAGCCTTCTCAGGTACACATGAAACACTCACTATGATATACCATATGTTAGGCCATAAAAAAGTCAAAATAAATTTAAAATGATGGTAAAATTGTACAAGAGTATGTTGTGCTCTGACTACAATGTAAAGAAATTAGAAATCAATGACCAAATAATTTTCACAGTCACAAATATGTGAACGTTAAACACCACATCTAATAAACAATAGATCAGAGAGAAGTCACACAGAAAATTTAAAAATACCTTGAGATTAGTGAAAACAAAGGCACAAGATACTAAAACTTATGGGGAATATCAAAAGCAGTACTTGGAAGAAAATCTATAGCTTTGAACACTTACGCAACAACACAATAAAGATCTAAAATAGACGTTTCACCATCCACAAAAAGAAGAGCAAACTCAACACAAAACAGGCAGAAAGAAAAAATAAATATTAAAGTGGAAATAAATGAAATAAATAATAGCCAAACAACAGAGAAAATTAAGCCAAATATATAACATTTTGGAGAGAACAACAAAACGGCAAATCTTGAGTAAGACTGACAAAAACAGAGCAGACTCAAATTATTGAAATCAAGAATGAGAATAGAACCATTACTATCAGCCTTACAGATATAAAATTTTTATGAAGATACTATGCACAATTGTATGGTAACAAATTAGATAATTAAATGAAATAGATACATTTATAGAAAGACATGAACCACCTAAACTAACCCATGAAGAAACAGACAATATTATGACGCTTATGACAGAAAAGTGAATTAGTAATTTTAAAATTATTTCACAGAGAAAAACCCAAGATGAAATGACTTTTTGGTGAATTCTAACAACAAATACTAGCCAACTAAATTAATTCAGCGACATATTTAAAAGATTAGAAACTGATAAAATTAGATTTATTTCAGAAAGTCAAGTTTGGTTCAACATAAAAAATCATAAACATAACACATAATATTAATTGAATAAATGGGAAAAAAAGACATAATTATCTCAATAGACATAGAGAAAATACTTGGAAAAATCCAACATTGTTTCATGATAAAACTCTCAACAATATAGGAATAGAATGAAACTTACTCAATCTGATGACAGGAATCTAGAAAAACCCAGGGCTAATATCATACTTACTGGTGAAAAACGGGATACGTTCTCCCAATATCAGGAACAAGATACGAACACCTGCACTTGCCACTTTGATTCAATATTGTATCAGATGTTTTAGCCAAGTAAATTAGGCAGGAAAGGAAAAGTCATCTAAATTGAAAAGCAAGAAATAAAACGATCCATATTTGTAGATGATACTATCCTGTATAAAGAAAACCCCAAAATATCAAAAAACAAATCTCTTAGAGCTAATAACCAAATTCAGCAACACTGCAAGGTCCAAGTGTTGGTCAGTTTCTGGATAGCCTTGGCTCACCTAATCTTCCTCCATCTTCTTGCTTGTAGTTCTCAGAAAAATTGAAACGTATGAGAATACAATAGCCTGAGACAGGGAGGAAGTGCCAGAAATGGCCCAGGCTTTGTTATTTGCCCTTCTAGGGAATAGAACACCTTGAGATAGAGAAGAATTGCCCAGGACAGCCTGAGCTTCATTCTTTATCCCAGAAGCAGGATGCCTTTCAATGCTTTAGCCCTGCAACTCATATGTCCCCTGAGTTAACCCAAGGCAAGTTGCCTTTTGAGATCCCCCAGCTGCAGTCCAAGTGTGGCATGTTCAGTCAGGACTCCATCCACCCTGGGCAGCTTTCCAGAGGAAAAAGCTTACTGAGGATCCTGGACTTCTGTTGTTCCCTTATTGAACTTGGGCAGATAGTAAAGCTGAAGACCAGGATGTAGTGGGCAGAAGCATTTGGATCCTATTCCTGGTGGTTGGCATAGCAATGACCTTTGTTATCCTCCATGCAATGGGAGTCCTTCCTTGGTATTGATAATTAGTCACTATGGTTATACCACCCTGCACATGCCTGATCTCGTCTGATCTCAGAAAATATTGGTAATTAGTTAACCTATTTCACACCGAAATCAATGTTTAAAAATCAGTTGCATTTCTGTATAGTATCAATTAACAATCCAAAAATGAAACTGAGAAAACTATTCTACTTACAATAGAAAATAAAATATTAATAATAAATTTAACCAAAAACATGCAATATAATGGACATTTGTAAATGGAAAACTACAAACACTGTTGAAAGAAATTAAAGACGATCTACATCAATGGAAAAACATGTTATGTTCATGTGCTAAGTCTTAATGCTGTTAAGATAGCAATACTACTCTGGTCAATAATATTACATTTTATACTTGGAGTTTTATAAGAGAGTAGATCTTAAATGTTCTCACCACACACACAGAAATGGTAGTTGTGTGAGGCAAGAGATTGTGGCAATCATTTCACAATGTGTTCATGTATCAAAACATCACATTAAATGTCTTATATTATACAATTTTTATTTATCAAAAGCTGGAAAAAGTAACATCTATCAAAATTCCACCTTTATTTTTTGCATAAATTACAAGCTGATCCTAAAATTAATGTGAAATTCAAATATTATTAGGCATGCTAAGAAGCAGGAAAATAAAACACACAGTGGATATCAAAATCAGCCAATAGAAGCTGAGCCAGAAATAACATGACAAGTTTCCAAATGAGAATATGAAACAGTTATTATTACTGCAATTCATATGTTTAAGAAGCTAGAGAAATAGAAATTAAATAAACTACTATATCCTCTCTCCCTCCTATAAGAGTTGATGCAGAGTATATTACCCCCAGCAATACAAATACGTGTGTGCAATATGTCCACCCAGGGAATCTCATTAGATACTCAGTACCCACATTTTTGGTAGGAGCTGGTCATATAGGTACCTTCTGTCTAGGATGTACCAAAATTCCAAACTCCCAGAAAAAAATTACTAGTTCAGGATAAGGCATATTCTTTTCACAAACAGTCTATGCACAATGAGCCACCCTTATCATTCAAGGAAAGTTTTGTATCAGTCTAGGGAAATGTTTACCAATCAAGTTCCCAGTCGAAGGCAAACATTTCAAGAATAAGTGTCTAAGGATAGGCAGTCTCAGCTCTGCTACATTAACCATTTTTTGCACGATATAGAATTCTTGAGCAACACCATTCTAATGTTCACTAATTGACATTTATGGATTACTCCACTCCACACAATAAGGGCAGAATATTTATTATTGTTAAGAGTTCATGGAACATTTAGCAAAAGAGATTTAATATGACCATCAACAAGTCTCAAAACATTTAAAAGACTTCAGGATCATAAGTAAGTCTCACTACCATTTGAAGGATTCGAACCACCAGAAGTAAGTTCTCTGACTGCCAGAGAATTAAATTAGAAACTATCAGCAAAAAATTTTTGAATACCCCCAAATAGTCAAAATCTGGATAGCACAATTCTAAATAACCCATGGAGCAAAGAAGAAATTAAAAGGGAATTTAGAAATTATGTTTAAATAGATAGAAATAAAGGCTAATATATTAAAATTTATGGGCTATAGCTAAAATGATACTTAGGGAAAAGTTTACAGCCTTACCACCAAGATTAGAAAAGAAAAAAGTTTCATGTCAATAATATCAGCTTTTACATTAAAATAAAATAAAACCAAAACAAACAAGAAAAAAAGGAATAGATTCCAGAAGCTAATAACAATAATGACAGTAGTAGTCATCAAAATCAATAAGAAACAGAAAAAGAAGTAGAGAAAAAACAATGAATCCAAAAGCTGTATTTTTAAAAAGTTAATAAAGATACAAATTACCAATACTATGAATGATGAAATTGACATCACTACCGACTCTAGATATATTAAAATGATAAAAAAGAATGTTGTGAACAGCTTTATGTCAATAAATTATACAACTTTGATGACAAACAATTTCAAAGACACAATCATCAAGGTTCATTAAAAATAAATAATCTCAATAGCCCTATTTCAATCACAGAAATCAAAATTTCAGTTCCCACAAATAAACCTGTAGACCTATATCATTTTGCCGGGAACTTTAACCAATTCCTGAAGAAATAATATAATTTTTACATGAAATCTTGTAGAAAATTAAAGAGGAAGAAAATAATTTTCTACTCATTCAATGAGGTCACCAAGATTTTGATATAAAATCCAGGCAAAGGCATGACAAGAAAATTGTAGACCAATGTCCATCATGAATATGGGGACATAAATCCTTAACCAAATTTTAATAAATCTAATCAAATAATATAAAAAAGATAATATAAAAAATGCAAGGCTGATGATAAATAGGCTGATAATAATATGATTCACCATATTATCAGACTAAAAACAATGGTCATCTCAGAAAATAAAGAAACAACATTTGACTTCAAGAATCATGCACATACCATAATCAGGGTATGATGTCAGCATCAAAACAGAAAACCAGATCAAAAGAACAGAATAATGTAAAAGTACACCCACACATATGCGGTCAATTAGTTTTTGACAAAAGTTCAAAGACAAATCTATAGAAAATGGGTAGTCTTTTTAACAAAGGATCAATTGTAAGTATACATAGAAAAAAACTTTGATCTATACATTGCAACATAAATACAATGATAAAAATAGATCATACCCAAATATCAAATGTAAAAATATGACATTTCTGGAAAAATCACAGGACAACAATCTTTGTTATCTTGACTTAGGAAAAAAAAATTAGATAGAGTAGCAAAAGCATGAATAAAATAAAATTTAAACATCACGAATTTGGTCTCATTAAAATTGCAAATTTCTTGGCTTCAAATTGCAATATTAAATAATGAAAAGACAAGCCACAGACTGGAAGAAAGCATTATGAAGTCACATAGATGATAAAGAACTTGTATTCAAAATATAAAAATAAACTCTCCAAACTCAACAACAGGAAAACAAGAAACGTAACTTTAAAAATGGACAAATGGACAAATATTTGGACAGATCCTACACAAAAAAACACATATACATTGCAAAAAACACATGAAGATATATTCAAAATCATTAGTCATTGTGAAAGTTAAAACCACAATGGGATTTTACACTCACCAGCATGTCTAAACTGATATCACTGAACGAAGTGTTAGTAAGCATGTGCTGAAAACCCAAATAACGCTGGTGAGAATGTAGAACAGTAGAAGCACTTTGAAAAACTACTAAAATGTTAAACATACACTTGTTATATGACTCCAGCATTCTACTGTCAGGTATTTACATGAGATAATTTAAAGTGCATAGCCATACAAAGACCTGCAGGCAAATATTTGCAGCCAGTTAATTTGCCATTACCTAAAACTGGAATCAATCCAAATACCCAACAGATGAAATCATAGTAAATTGCTGTATATCCATTCAGTGGAATTCTACCGAGCAATAACAAGAAATAATTTATTGAACAGACAAACCCATATATTAATGTAAAATAATTCTGTTCAGTTAAAGAGGAAATTCAAAAATTGTAGTCCATACAGTACTCATCACATAAAACTCTGGAAAATGCAAACTAATTTAAAGTGACATCATTCCCTGGGAATGAGGAGGGATCAGGGAGACACAAGAGGGAGGGATTACCGAAGGATCGCAGATTCGTTTGGGAACGAAGAATAGGATGATTATTGCCTTGAATAATGAACAATATTGATGTTCATTATTGATGTTCATTATACCTTGACAGTTTCACAGGTGTACACACATCAAAAGTTATCCACTTGTGCATTTGAAGCACGCAGTTTGTCGTATGCCAATTAAACTTAATAAAATCGTTTTAAAATTATATCTGAAAGAGATACTGCTTGTTTATCCAAATTGCTTGTTCAAGGTAGTAACCAAAAGCTAGATCAGTGGAAGACTAATAAAGTAACTATTTGGCAAAGGGAAGTCCATTCATGGCCTGCCTTGGCTGTGAGTGCTGCCTTCTTGTAAGAAAACAGATGCACATGTATGTTCATTGCAGCACTGTTTACAATAGCAAAGACCTGGAACCAACCCAAACACCCATCCATGATAGACTGGATAATGCAAATATGGCACATATACACCATGGAATACTATGCAGCCATAAACAGTGATGAGTTTGTGCCCTTTGTAGGGACATGGATGAATCTGGAAACCATCATTCTCAGCAAACTGACACAAGAACAGAAAATCAAACACCACATGTTCTCACTCATAGGTGAGTGTTGAACAATGAAAACACATGGACACAGGGAGGGGAGCATCACACACTGGGGTCTGTGGGGGGGACTTGGGGAGGGACAGTGGGGGGAAGGGAGGTTAGGTGGCAATATAATGGGGAGGAATGCCTGATATAGGTGACGGGGGGATGAAGGCAGCAAACCACATTGCCATGTATGTACCTATGCAACAATCCTGCATGTTCTGCACATGTACCCCAGAACCTAAAGTGCAATAAAAAATATATATAATATATATATAAATATAAAGAAATATAAATATAAATATAAATATATATATATATATATATAAAGAAAATCCAGAGAGAACACCCCCTCAAGAAAGACATACAAATGGCCTTGAAGTGTATGACAAGGTACCCAGTACTAATCATCAGGAAAATCAAAATCAAAACCACAATTAGATGTCACCTCACATCTGTTAGAATGATCAATATATTAAAACATAGATAACAAAAATTGGCTAGGATGTGGCAAAATTGGAACCCTGTTGGTGGAAATGTAAGTTGGTGCAGTCACTATAAAGAATAGTGTAGAGGTTTCTCAAAAACATAAAAATGGAACTAACATATGATACAGCAATCTCACCTTCTGGGTAGATAACCAGAGGAACTAAAATCAGGATCTCAAAGAGATGTCAGCATGTTCATGTTTATTACAGCATTATTTACAATAGCCAAGGCATGGAAGCAACCTAATATCCATAGATGGGTGAATGGGTAGAGAAACTATGGTATACACATGCAATGGAATATTATCCAGTCTCAGAAAAAGAAGGAAATGTATTGCAACAACATGGATAAACCTGGAGAACACTATGCTAAGTGAAATAAGACAGTCATAGAATTACAATACTACAGATCCCACTTTTATCAGGAATCTAGAAAAGTCAAATCTATAGAGGCAAAGAGTACAATGGTAGTTGCCAGGAGCTGGGGGACGGGAAAACAGGGAGGTGTTAGTCAAAGCGTACAAGGTTTTAGTTATGCAACATGAATATGTCCTAGAGGTCTAGAGGCACAGAATAGTGCCTATAGTTAACAATACTGAACTGTATACTTAACATTTTGCTAAGAGAGTAGATTTTATGTTAAATATCCCTGTCACAAATAAAATAAAATACACAATAGAATGTGTTAGTGTTTTCAAGATAAAATATGTAGAAGACTAGTTTACCCTTTTGGAACGGAGAACAAAATAATATGCAGAAAACATAAAATCCATTGAAATGGGAGAAGCAATTGACAGACCCCATGACCTGAATTTAATGACAAGTAAGGAGACTGGAGTTTCCACATGCTTCCATAAATGGAAGTGGTGTTCTTACCTGAGCTCTAATTTTATGAAGCCTATAATTTATTACATTTTTGAAACCTAGACTACCCATGCCATGCATATGGATACTTTTGGATTTTATTTTAATGCTCATAAAGCAAGACTTATTACAAAATAAAACTTTAAATATATTGAAATGTACAATACACAAAAACCCATACCAACTAGAATCAGTAATTATACATTGGGCATAAGACCCTGTGAAGGTGTCATTAGGTGGTAGAATACATAACAGAGAACATAGAACTTTTTATTATTAGTAATAGTTGCAGCGGCAAAAACAGTCATTTAAATATCTTTCTATATGGTTGTTTTCTGCTTAAAATTTAAATAAACCTAGTAGGTAACTGTGCCTATCTAGAAACTTAACACTTAAATAAGCTATACAAGAGAAAAATGTGATAAAGGAATATGGTTCTCAGAAAAGCAGGGGAATGAAAAAGAATGACATAAATGGAGGGAGTAATACCCCCAAATCAGTAGCTTTACTCAAATACTCTGCATTAAAAGTTGTTTTCTCATTAGTCTGAAGAAATACATGAATTACAATACCACACATTGTATTCAAATGACAGTTATGAGTATTAATTTGTGCACATTCCTAAGTGTGGTTTAGGTATTAGATAGTAATTAAAGATATTCACAGATATACCAAATCTTTCTCTTATGAGGCACATGGTAAAAATCACATTTCCTTCCTGTTCAAACTTAGGCACAGCCACACAATTCTATTTGGCTGTTAATAATGAGTAGCCATGACATGTGATGCTTCTGGACAGAGGTAGTTAATTGCCGGTGTGGGACAAGGGAGTTCTTGCTTTCCTGGCCCTGTCAGTCACGGCAGCATGCATCTAGACAGAGCCTCTGTCAGCTTGGTTCATGAGCAATGCTCCAGCAAACACACAATGGGCAGGTAAGCAAGAAACAAATCTTTACTCAGTTCTAGGCCACTGAGAATTTAGGACTGTCTGTTACCACACCCAAGCTTAGCCTTACTGACTAACACACAGTGCATGATAACAGCATTACAAACTCATTTAACAGAAAAAGTCACTGTACTCCCTCCTCTTAGTTTGGACTTACTGCCTCAGTTCAGTCATTCCCTGGAAGGTGTACACATACTACCAAAGTAAATTAATTATCACTGCTGGCCACTTGTCTGGTGGAAATTACTACTCTCTTTTGGAAAGTAGTGATCTGCAGGCATTGACTTATATCTAATTGAATACTTATGCTTTTAGTGCCTTGAACCAAAGACTAGTCATTCTCAGCTAAAGTTAAGAAAGCAACTTTTCCCACAGAAAGATCCACATGAAGTTTAATGCCCTTTGGGAAGTGGGTGTGGTTGCACCATTGATTTGAAGCTCAAATCATATAAACAAAGATTTGTTGCAGATTCTTGAGACACTGATAAAGAATTAATCAGAGAAACTAGCCCACAACATGAAAACCAGTGCTAGTGGGATTTGGGTTATTTTTTTAATTGTTATACTCTTTGTAGAATAGATACATATTTAAACAGAAGAGTAATTGAACTATGGTGCTAAAATAGATATAAAAGTACAAGGAAGAAAGGGAGGGACGGAGACGGAGGAGAGAGGAAGGAGGAAGGAGAGGGGAAGTAAAAGAGGAAGCAAGAAAGGGAAAAAGAAAAGAAGAAAGGCAAACAGAAAGACAGGAAGAAATAAAAATAGGAAAGAAAGAAGGAAGACTTGTTACGGTTCTAGTCTAAAAACATAGAAATAATGGGAAAGAAGATGTAAGAGGCCTGAGGTTTTTGAGTGATATGTGAGAATCAACAGGTCCCTTTATGAATAGCAGGGCTATATGAACTCTGAAACACAGAAGTTGGCTCTAGGTGCTATGAAAACTAAGTATTACTATCACAGGCTACTTCTGGCTATTTCAGGCTCCAGAGAATTCCCTTTCATCTTTCCTTCTGCCCTGTAGCTCATGGATCACAAACTAATATGACTACAGGAACCACAGACACATTATCAATCAATAAAGCAGGCCAAGCATAATATTTTGTACTTTCCTTGTATAGTAAATACCTAAGGATATTCCTCACTTCTACAAAGAAATATGCTCTTGACCCTGTTGGTCTATCTTGTTTTTTCACTTTTGATAGAAAATATTGTTTCTGCTATAACAAATATGGCAAGCACAATGCTGAACACCAACTGAAACTTGGCCCCAGAGATGATAGGGAGTGGTAGGGATTGCCCAAAGATGACTATATGGAGGACTCATGTCTGGTGGTGCAATATCTCATCTTTTTTTTTTTAAATAATAACAGATATTGTTTTGTATTAAGTCTGTCACCTTTAAATTTCTACTCAATTTTTCAAAATGTCAAAAACATATACAATAAATCTGTAAGTTCCATTTATCTCATGGACCAACACTCCATTCACCCTATCCCTCTTTCTAGAAAACTAACCTAGGCTACTCATTGACTCAACAAGTCCAATCAGTCAACATGGATTTCACATGACATGAAGGCAACAAGCTAAGTGTTTTGCAAAATCTATCTCATTTGCTCCTTATAAGAACCTCACAAGTACAGACAAGGAAACTGGGGTTTATAGAGTGTAAGTAACTTGCTTTAAGGTCAAAGTAAGTGGTAGAATTGGGATTCAATCCCTGATGTAATCTAGCTCTTTAACCATAATGTTCCATTATGTTTCTCACATGGCTTAAGTGCCTATCCCAGACTACAGACCTTGAGGCTGTCACCTTTGGATAGTACCAGGTAAAAGACCAGCAAGTGATCACCAAGAAGGGAACACTCTACATTCCATGTGAGAAAAACATTTATTTTCCTTTCACTGTTTCCTTTACTTAAATATTATGGTCTGGTTTTACAGAAAGAATATTCCATTGTTATTCCATTTTATCAAAAATGTCAGAAAAAGAACATAGGTATTTCTCGTTGCATTCTGAGCACCCAACTCATCCCATGAGCATCTGTTCCAGCCAAGCAGCCTGATATTTTCGATGAAAGCGCATTCCAAGTGTGTTCCAAGATGAGAACTGCCAACTAGAGGCATGAATCTCCCGACAGTAATAAGAGCACTTAATATTCTTTGAATCTTCTTAGCATTCTACAAAGACCCTGTCATGCCCAATAGCAGTTTGTGCTGTCTGGCTGGGTTGACACATGTATTCCACCCATGGGTTTTGACTGACCAAAATCCCAGAGGTTAAATATGGAAACCTTTTTCATTTCCGCTGGTCTGACAGTTTCTCAGTGTGTAATGAACCTTGCAGCAGCCTCTGTTTAAGACCTGTGGTCTCTCTGCAAAAGCGACAGCTCAAACCTGTGCAAACTGAAAATGTGCTGCCAAAGGAAAAGTCATTTTTTTCTTTCCCAGGAAAGATTTAGCTCAAATCTTTGACAATAACCTGATTTTCATCTTGATACTAACCTGGGCTTTCTTCAGAGTCAAACGAAGATTTATATTTGATAACATTTATTATGAAAATGCCCTAACAGTATGCCAGCACTGCCTTCTCTTTTAGATTCCTCTCAGAATTTATCTCCTCTACCCAGTGAAGCACGACAGGACTGGGAACTCAGGCTCAAAGCCTCCAAAATCAGATTCCACATGCAGAGGACTCTCAAAGCAACTCAGTCAAATATCTGGAATGCACTTACTTAGTTTTTAAAATTACTAAACCCACTGTTGGTGAAGACGAAGAATAATCTTTAGAACTTAATTCAACCAAGGTTCCTATGTAAACAATTGTTACATACTGGAAGAAGTTTTCACATGCTCCTACTCTGCAAAAACATTGGCTTTGGGGTTGCTTTTCAGAGGCTGAGTATAGACCCTGGCACTATCTACTGTCAGGAAAGCTTAGGGCCTGCTTCTGAATTACATTGATTAGTAAAACAGTAGCTTTAGTGCTTATGTGGCCATATGGTGTTTTACAACATTTCAACATTAGAGATATTCATTCAAGCCTTAAATGTGAAGAAAAATTAAACTATAAATTTGTTGGTGTTTTAAAATTATGTATTTAAGTTATAAATAAGTAAGTCCATGAGGAAATGATTAAGTCCTGTATGGTTATAGTGATTTAATGAAGACTTTGAATCCTTTATGGCTATAATTATAAAGGCTATCATAAGGTAGAAAATATTTTATGACATAATGTTTAGTTTAAAAAAGATAAACACCAAGTTTTATAGTGGTTATGAGCACTGTTGTGAAAATGTACATGTGTATATGTACTAGGACAGGAAAAAAACTTGGAAACTAAAAATAACTTTTTTACAATGGTAAGACTTATAACTTTAAAATATTTTCGAGGTGGGTGGATCACCTGAGGTCAAGAGTTTGAGACCAGCCTGGCCAACATGGTGAAACCTCATCTCTACTAAAAAAAAAAAAATCAAAAAAAAACAAAATTAGCTGGGCATGGTGGTGTGTGCCTGTAGTCCCAGCTATTCAGGTAGGCCGAGGCAGGAGAATCGCTTGAACCCAGGAGGCTGAGGTTACAGTGAGCCAAGGTCATGCTACTGCACTCCAGCCTGGGTGACAGAGGGAGGCGCATATATATATATATATATGTTTTTTCTCTATGTAGTACTTATTTGAAATGTCTATATATAATGTAAATAAAAGTTTGCCTGATACAATTCAGTCCAATAGTGTTCACATACAGATTTCTAGCAGTTTCTAAGTGTGACCTAGAAGGACTTTTTGATTGCTTCTGTGAATTTTACTATTTATTTCACCAAGCAATAAAAATAAGTAAAAGTAAATATATTAAAAGTATTTTAAGAGACAATTTTCTCCCAAGAATAAAAATGTGCATTTTTAAAGACAACATACTTCCCTTGTCACAGAAAGAGCTACCAAATACATGCCCTAAAATATCATAGCACAGCCTAATAATTTCCTCAAGCATTTCTTTGGAAGCAAGTAAGCTAAATCCATCCCCAGACATTTGGCTTCCAGGACTCCTTTTAAAGGAAAATGGTGTCATGATAAAACACTCAAACTCAATCCAGTTTTGAAAGTATTTCCTTGAAGTAAAACAATTTGGAATTTTCTTGAGGGTTATCACTTTGGAGGAGAGTGGGATGATTAGAAATAATAGAAGAAGAGCTCCTGTCATGCTCCCACCTAGCCCAACAGTTCCTACAGTGCTATGACAGCTTGACATCCATCCGTGATAGACCCAAGACGTCACAGCCTGCCTTATCTCAGAAGGGAAGGGAGTCTATAAGCCCTCCTGTTTTCTGTGCCCTCTATTCCCTCCTCCAGTAAAAAATATTCCCTCTATCTATTAAGCTCTGAATGATAAAGATTAAGGTTACTTTTTGATGTAAGAATTTGATGAAACTTTTCTAAAGGGATTGCTACCAAAAGAGAGGAGGAAGATCTTCTAAGTGCATGAGTTGCTTCAGTGCCTGGTCTCACTTTCTCCCTACCCTTCCTCCTCCTTTGATGTTTAATCAAAGGATTCATCACAATTCTGGCATCTTCCATATCCACAGGAATATCTTTATCAAAACTCTTCCGTGAGAGCAAGGTCTTCAGTCACCTCCTCCCCATGACCTTCATACAACCCAGTTTAGGCTCATCTATATAAGCCTAGTGCGGGGAAGCACCAGGACGCACAATGAAGCCTGAAAGATTCAGAATGTCTACAGAAAAAAAAAAAAAAAGAAGCAAGATATAAGAATGAGTGTGTTGATCTTCTCATTTGGGAGAAAAGAAGTCATGGAGGATTGATGTCTGTCAGTTCGACTACTTCAACTTTGTGACTTTGGACAAATTATTTAACTTCTCCATACCTCAGTTTCATCATCTGTAAAATAGAGACAGTATATTCTTCTTAGGGTTGTCATGAGGATTCAGTGAGTTAGTACACGTGGCCTTAAAGAAAAGGACCCACTCCTGGCAGTATTCATCACCTGCTGGCAAAAGAACCACTGGACCCTGAGTAATCAGCAATGGTAGCCACACTGTACCTGCCACCTGCCTTGGGTGAGACTCAGACCTATGCCAGCTTCAGGTGTGACCCAGCATATGGCCAGCTGTGGCAGCTATGAGAAGAGATTCCTACTTGTGAAAAAGAGAGGGAAAAATACAGGGGAATTTGTCTTGCAGCTTGGGTACCAGTTCAGATACAATGGGGTAGAGCACCAAGTGGGCTTCTAGGGTCCCCAATTCCAGGCCTTGGCTCTCGAATGGCATTTCTGGACCTGCCCTGGACCAGAGGGGAGTCCACTGGAAGGGGGAGACCTGGGCCTGGCATTATTCACCACAAGCTGACTGAAGATCCCTTGGATCTTGAATGAACTTCAGTGATAGCCAGGCAGTGCTCACTCTAGATGTGGGGTGGTGGTGGTCATGGGGAGAGACTCCTCTGCTTGAGGGAAGGGTAAGGGTGGGAAAGACTTTGTCTTGTTGCTTAGATGCCAGTTCAGCCACAGTAGAATTCCTAGCTAGAGCAACCAGACAAGAGAAAGAAACAAAGGGCATCAAATTGGAAAGGAAGAAGTCAAATTATTCTTGTTTGCAGATGATGTAAACTTAAAACTAAAGAATCCATCAAAAAACTATTAGGACTGATAAATATAGTAAAAGTGCAGGATACAAAACCAACATACAAAAATCAGTAGCACTTCTATATGCCAACAACAAACAATCTGAAAAGAAAACAAGAAAGTAATCCCATATACAATAGCTACAAATAAAATTAAATACCAGCAAATTACCTCAAGCAAAGATGTGAAAGACCTCTGCAATTAAAACTATAAAACACTGATGAAAGAAATTAAAGAGGACACACACACACACACACACACAAATGGAAAGATATTCTGTGTTCATGGATTTAAGGAATCAATACTGTTAAATGTCTATACTACCCAAAGCAATCTATGGATTTAATGTAATCCCTACAAAATACCAATGTCATTCTTCACAGAAATAGGAAAAAATAATCCTAAAATTTATATGGAACCATAAAAGACCCAGAATAGCCAAAACTATCCTGAGCAAGAAGAACAAAACTGGAGGCATAACATTACCTGACTTCAAATTATATTACAGAGCTGTAGTAACCAAAACAGCATGATACTAGCCTAAAAACAGACACATAGACCAATAGAACAGAATAAAGAATCAAGAAACAAATCCATACATCTACAGTGAATTTGCTTTCAACAAAGATGAATGAACATGCATCATGGAAGAACAGTCTCTTCAATAAATGATGCTGAGGAAACTGGATATCCATATGCAGAAGAACAAAACTAGACCCCTAACTCTTATCATATAGAAAAATCACATCAAAATAAATTAAAGACTTAAATCTAAAACTGCAAACTATGAGACTACTAAAAAAAATCGGAAAAACTCTCGAGGACATTGGTCTGAGCAAAGAGTTCTTGAGTAGTACCCCTAAAGCACAAGCAGCCAAAGCAAAAACGGATGAGAAACACACACACACACACACACACACACACACACACACACACACACAAACTTCTTCCCAGCAAAGGAAACCATCAAGGAAGTGAAGGCACAACCCACAGAATGGGAGAAAATATTTTCGAACTACCCATCTGACAAGGAATTAATAACCAGAATATTAAGGAGCTCAAACAACTCTGCAGGAAAAAAATCTAATAATATTATTAAAAACTGGGCAAAGATCTGAATAGACATTTCCCAAAAGAAGACATACAAAATGGCAAACAGGTATATGAAAAGGTGCTCAACATCACTGATCATCAGAGAAATGGAAATCAAAACTACAATGAGATATCCTCTCATCCCAGTTAAAATGGCTTTTATCCAAAAACAGGCAATAACAAATACTGGCGAGGATGTGGATAAAAGGGAACTGTCATACATCATACACTGTTGGTGGGAATGCAAATTAGTACAACCACTATGGAGAACAATTTGGAGGTTCCTCAAAAAACTAAAAATAGAGATACTATACAATCCAGTAATTCCAGTGCTAGATATAGGCCTAAAAGAAAGGTATCTGTGCTATCTTGTTTTCCTTCATTAGTAAATTGCCAGCTGACATCAGGAAAATGTTCAGGCCTGTTTTTGCATATAAGCCTTCACAAAAATGTATTTTTTCTTCCTATTGGGATTCTTACTCTACATATTATGCAAACTTAAAAAAAATTGTGGGTACATAGTAGGTGTATAAATTTATGAGTTGGATGAGATATGTCGATACAGACATGTAATGTGTAATCATCACATCAGGGTAAATGGGACATCCATTACCTCAAGCATTAATTTGCTATTTATTGCTGCACCATTCATAACAGCCAAGATTTTGAAACAACCTAAGTGCCCATCAACAGATAAATGGATAAGAAAAGGTGGTACATATACACAATGAAGTAGTGTTCAGCCGTAAAAAAGGAGCAAGATCCAGTCATTTGCAAGAACATGGATGGAACTGGAGGACATTATGTCAAATGAAATATACCAGGCATAGAAAGACAAACTTCACATGCTCTTACTTGTTTGTGGGAGATAAAATTTAAAAGAATTGAACTCATGGAGATAGAGTAGAAGGATGGTTACCAGAGGCTGGGAAGGGGATTGGGAGATGGGTAAGGAACGGGAATGGTTAATGGGTACAAAAATACAGCTCGCTGCAATGAATAAGATTTAGTATTTGACAGCATAACAAAGTGACTACAGTCAACAATAATTTATTGTACATTTTAAAATAACTAGAAGACAATAAATGGATTGTTTGTAACACAAATAAAGGATAAATGCTTTAGGTGATAGATACCTCATTTACCCTGATGTGGGGTTATTACGTATTGCATACTGATATCAACGTATCTCATCCAGCTCATAAATTTATACACCGACTATGTACCCACATTTTTTTGTTTGTACAATGTGTAGAGTAAGAATACTATCAAAAAGAAAAATACATTTTTGTTAAGGCCTATATACAGAAACAGGCCTGAACATGACTCTGATGTCATCTGGCAATTTTCTCATGAAGGAAAACAAACAAACAAACACACAAATGCGTACTCGGTTCTGGCCTGAAATTTAATAATTAATAAGTAAAAGCACTAAGGTGAAAAACAATAAAGTCAAAAGTTTATAACTACTGTCAGTTTCATACATTTCCAATTAAAATAAAGTTAATATAAGAAAGACACTCCTACTAAATTTAAAAAGTGTCAAGCCACGTAACAAATTGCCTTTGAATGTACACTTTGTAAATGCAAAATTATATAACATTTTTGGCCTAAAATCCTCTTTAATATTTTTTCTTTTTTGAGAAAGAGTCTCACTCTGTCATCCAGGCTGGAGTGCAAAGGTAAAAATCTCAGCTCACTGCAACCTCCACCTCCCGGGTTCAAGCGATTCTCCTGCCTCAGCCTCCCAAGTAGTTGGAATTACAGGCACATGCCACCACACCCAGCTAATTTTTGTATTTTTAGTGGAAACAGGGTTTCACCACGTTGGCCAGGCTGGTCTCGAACTCCTGACCTCGTGATCCACCCACCTCGGCCTCCCAAAGTGCTGGGATTATAGGTGTGAGCCACCACACCCAGCTAATACCAGCTATCTTAAAGGGAATTAATTGCATCCAGCAAAAATGAAGCAGAAGCAAAGTTCAAAGATTAAATAATTTTTCAACCATTGATTTATCTTTTCTCAAAAAAAATCAACTGACACAAAAAATTTTTGTGTGTATAAATAATCCGAATTTTTATTTGTGCTCAAAAGAATTTGTTTTCCTGTTTTGTGGGTTGAGGCTTGCTTTTTCTATTCTGACTTTTTAAAAATTCACCCTGTGGTGCCTCTAGAAAAGAACATCTTTAAATCTTGTTTCAGTTAAATGAATAGATAACTAATCCCAATCAGATGTTTCTTTAGGGAATAATGTTTAAAAAACTAGTATGGAATGCAGCTCTCCTAGTGATTCTTAGATAGGCTGTTTTTATCCCAATCGTTAAGGTCTTAGAGGTCACCCAAGGTAACTATTTATTTTAAATTGTCTTTTGTTTCAGATTTCCTGTCGAATTTTTTTAACCATTTCAAAAATCAGCCAGTTGTTGTGTCATAGCTTTGCACAACCTTCAGATTCAAACCAAAAATATGTCTGCATAGCTGAATGACTGTGCCCTCCCACATAAACGCTAAGGAGAACAGAAAATGAGATTAGACACCACATGTTTTAATCATAATGAAACTAATATTTAAAGCTCTGTGGTCAAATGTCTTATATTTATGACACTTTGTTTTCTTTTGTTTTTGTTTCCTCAGGACATTTGGGCTTCCAGGACAGTTTTGTCACATCAGGTGTTTTTAGTGTGACTGAGCTAGTAAGAGTGTCACAGAGTAAGTATAATTTTGCTTTGATTTGGTACGGATTTGCCTTGGTTTGTGCTTACTTTCTGCCTAGGACTCCTAGAGACAAAAAAAAAAAAAAAAAAACGCTTTCAGAATCTCCTTTTCATTCACCCATTGGAGGAATTTTGCCACACGGTTTGTTTGACAACCAAGAATTTAAATTGGGAAAAATTAAATATTATTTTGATGTGAGGCATAAGAGAAAGACCAAAATCCTGAGGGTCTCATGTATTCTGAGGCTTCCCTGATTTCTGAGAAATTCTGCATTTTAAAAGAATTTGTTTTTGACCTTTAAAAAATGCTAATGCCCTCAGTATGAGTGACACAGGCTGGGATGATCATTACCAGCTTGTCAATAGTCACTAACAGTGAATGAAGAGTACCTGTCACCATCTTGCTTCATTGATCAAAGGCCCAGTCAATTGATTGTGGTTTTTTTATGACATAATCTAGCATGCATGCGCGTGTGCACGCGCACACACATGCACACACACGCACACACACACAGAGTTGCCTTCCCTTAAGAATCTCTCTTTGTTCTTATTTAAAAGCATACCTGCAGTGATTATGGTGTTCCAGGTCCCAGTAAGAAGAAGGAAAAATAAATACCAAATACTAAAATGTTATTTTGTTTTACCACTCCACCTACTTCAAAATACCACTTGTAGGTAAAATTTATATTGTTAAAATTGGTTTTGAGCAGCATCAGCCCTTTGTGGAATGAGCTGGAGTAAAAATAAATATTTTCATTTCAAGTTCATACCCCCCATTCACTGTGTTACAGGCTTGTAAGATTGACTGAATAAGCCGGCCCATCTCAGGACACGATGTCAGGTCACGCAAGTCAAGCCATCCTGGTCTCAAAAGCCTGGATTCTGTCTGTTCTTATTTCAGTCACTCATAGGCTAGGAGAGTCTTGAGAGCACAGAACGTGATACACACAGTGTGGGAACAGGGGAGAATGTAATAACTATTGGTCATGTACTGTCTGCCAGGCATTGTCCTAGGCCTACATAAATTAATCCTTACAATATGCTTTTCAGACCAGAAATTACCCCCATTCTTAAAGATGAGTTAAACTGAGGATCTATGTAAGTTATTTATCCAAAGTCAAATAGTGAAGCCAGGCATGGTGGCTCACACCTGTAATCCCAGCACTTTGGAAGGCTGAGGCAGGCGGATCACTTGAGTTGAGGAGTTTGAGACCAGCCTGGCCAACATGGTGAAACCCCGTCTCTACTAAAAATTAGCCAGGCATGGTGTTGCATGCCTATAGTCCCAGCTACTCAGGAGGCTGAGGCAGGAGAACTGCTTGAACCTGAGAGGCAGAGGTTGCAGTAAGCCGAGATCACACCACTGCACTCCAGCCTGGGCGAGAGGGCAAAACTCTATCTCAAAAAACAAACAAAAAATTCAAACAGTGGATAAATCGTTAAGCTAAGTCTCTATAAGGCCAGAATCCATACTGTTAGGCTGGCCCAAAGGAACTTGAAGATATCTATAGCATGAGACTGGACAGGGAAACAGTGGGAAGGTAACTAAAGGTGTTAAAATCGTGGGAGTCAGGGACTCCAAGGTCGATGCTGAGGCATTCCAGTGTGGAACATTTGGAACTCTAAGGAGTCATGACTTGGAATTGGGAGTTTGCTGGCATGGTACTGAAGTGTACTTAAAGTACCAACCAGTTCAGTAGAGACTTGTTAAGCTGGAGAGGATATGCTGCCCTAGTTATAGCACAGCAGATTAGGCAGTTATTTGCCATAGACAAACAACAGTGCATCTGTATATAGCTTTCTTTTTTACTTCCTAAGACTTTTGAACACAATAAATGTCCCACATTTTTCTTGTAATTTTAATAATTACAGTAATATGGGGAGTATATATATCAGACTATAACTGTCATAGTAGCATTAAAGGGAAATACATTCATTGAGCCCTTACTGGGATATAAAACATAGCCTTAAAGAGTGAAAAGAAAATCCTTTTAACCATAAGATTGGAGCACTAGCCATTTTATTCTGCCCTGGCTGCTGCAAATCTTACATTTAGTCTTCATTGCCATCAGTGTTCCCAGGCCTGGAGGTTGTATGAGAAAGGCCCACACAGCACAGAATCACCCCCAGCCTCTCCGCCTCCTTCCACTCCCTGTCTTTTCCTTTTAAGGTCTTTTATCCCAAAGCTTATCAGTTCCAAGTTCGATTAGACCTCTGGTCAGTCTAAGATAGCTTGGCTGCCAAATGAATTCTAAACCCGCCTTCAAGACTGCCAGAGAGGATGGCTGGACAGGGATTGAGTTTGCAGAGGGACCTGGAATTGTTTCCTGTCCCTGCTTAGGGGGTTGCCTAGCCAGTGCCTGGCATCATGAACATCCTTTGGCTCTCAAATGCTTTTTGATTCTGCACACTGCTGTGTAATCGCTCTGGGACTCACTCACACATGGCCTCGTGCTGACGGAAACTGTTTGGCAAGAGTGGGTCTGGGCTGTGTCAGCTCAATCATGGCTTCAGGCCAAACTAGTCGACTCTAGTCGGGAGACCCCTTTTTCTTAGACATAATGTAGGTTTGTCAGGGTATATTTCACAAGATTGCCTTGGCTGCTGGGGTAAGGATCCCCAGCTCAGGTTTCCTCACCCACACACCCTCCTGAAAGGCTTAACACTCAAGCCGCATGCTGGAGCTGAAATCCCTCACCGTTGCCTTGCCAGGCTGCCCCCCCTTCTTGTTCCCCCATGTGGGAAGAGAGAAGCACCCATTTCAGAACTGCGGGGGATGCTTTTTGCAGATGAGTGGGCCTGGGGTGCATTCTGTATCCTCGAACAAAAATAAGCTAACTGGCGCATAAGGTGATTCAACACATGATGTTAGCCCCATTAGGAGTGTGATGTCATAGAATAGAAAAAATCAGAGTAGCTAGCATTTTTCAAGCATATACCATGTACCAGGCATTGTGCTGGGTACTTTGTAAACATTATTTCAGTCAGTCCTCCCATAGTCGGTGTTAGCGTCCCTTTTTATAGATGAAGGAGTCCATGATGCTCCAAGAGGTTAAGCAACTTGCTCCTCTTCACCCTTTGTTGTACTCAGCTAGCTGACTGCAAACCTTTTCATGAAGACCTCTCCTATAATTGCATTATAGAACTAAATCGAATCCAAGGATTCTGTGCTTTTATTGACTAATCAGTTCTTGTTGAGTTGATACACTTTTAACTTATTAATTTGTGCATTAAAAAAAGGTTAAAGCTATGTTCTTGTAAACCAAAGTGAGTAAGATATTTAATTGAATTTTTTTTTCTGGATTTGTTTTCAGGTGTGAGTTTGTTTTTAATTAACAGACTTGATTCTAGTTTAGGGCTGTTTTTTAGGTTTACAGTTTTAGGTTAGCAGAAAGTGCAGAAGTCCCATATACCCCTCCTCCCAAACAGTTTCCCCTCTTGTTAACATCGTTTGTGTGTGTGTGGTATATTTGTTACAATTGATGAGCCAATATTGATGCATAATTATGCATTGAAGTCCACAGTTTACATCAGGGTTCACTCTTGTACGTTCTATAGGTTTTAAGAAATGCAAAGTGACAGGTATCTACTATTACAGTACCATACAGAATAGTTTCACTGCCCTAAATATCTCCCATTCTGCACCTGTTCATCCGCTGCCACTCCCCACTACTGATGTTTTTACTCTCTCCATAGTTATGCCTTCCACTTAAATGTTTTTAATCGTGTCAATATCCTAGAATCTCTGACTGTTTTGCAGATTTCTTCTTAACCTCCTCTTATTTATCCCAACCCCACACAGACCCTCCGCAATCATACCTAATTATGACTACTCATAGAGGCTGGAAATTTCACAGTCATCGTTAATGATGGCTTAGCTTGAGATTTTTCTCCTTTTTCTGGATCTTTAGTATTTGACTTTTAAATTTGCTAATAGAAATATTTACTTTCCCTAGGTTTCCAGTTTTTCTTTTTCATTTTCTCCCTTTTAAATGTAAGAGAGGAGAGAGGTGCTATTTCAGTATTTCCTCATGGGGATTCGCTGAAATAACTATGTGCAGTGTGTTGTTTTTAATAGTGTTACTACCGAGGTGGCAATGGCAGAGAAGCTCAAAAGAAAGCTGTTGGCTCAGCCTCACAAATTCAGAGGTGAGGGATTAGGCAACAAGGATGCTTGCCATTGAATGATACTGATCAGATATATGAAGCTGTTGGAATCAGGGACTCCTGCTGGCCGACTGAAGCTGCAGTCTTCCGTGAACTCCCCCTCTCCTCCTTGCCTCCTGCCCACCACCTTTTATTTTATTTATTTATTTATTTATTTATTTTGCATTATCATCTAAAGTCCACGAAAGGCAGGCATGGAAAGCTCTGTTTCCGTGGCAGCGAAAGTACTATAGCATAAAAACCTATATTTGTTCTTTTGCTCCTTTTCCCCCCATGTGGTAGGACCATCTGAAAGTAGCTCAATTATTTATTGCCTTGTTCCAAGGGAGAGGGGAAATATAGACCACTAGACGCTGTGCCAGAGAGAGAGAGAGAAAAGTATTCTCTGCTTTGGGGAGGGGGGTTTTACAAGCATTAACAATGTGGTTCAGAATCACTAAAGTTGTTTTAGCATAATACGATGAGGAAAGAGACAAGAACCATCTGTTGAAATGGCTCTTACATGATGCTGCATTTTCAAACAAAGCCTTCTCGAGGCATTTTTAGATTGGTCTCTTTCCCTTGAAGTTGCTACCAAGAGAGCCCACTCTACTAGCTGCTAAATGATGCCGCTTAGATAGCTGTCTCTGTCAACACCCACTCTTTTGTTTATTTTGCACCAGTGTTTTCCTCAAAGTATGAGCTCTAAGCCTGTCAAATCTCACTCCTGGTATGAACCCAGAAAGTTCTCCTGAAAAATCCACTACTTCTGCCCATTTCCTTCCAAATTGCTGACTCTATTTTAGTCGAAGTTGGTGGAGTGACTCCGAAACCTTAACTACTTCACTGGGAAAGAGGAAAACCGCAAATACACACAGGCCATTGTGACTCTGGCCTGGTGGGCTCTAATTTTCTAGCGGCGGTTTGTACACCCAAGCTGGCTGCAAGGGTTAAGTAAACTTCGTGGCTAAGGATGACTTCATGGCCCTGGAATTTTGAAAAGCCAGGATTCTCAGTACACTGTGGCCAGCCTTAGAGTCTTTGGGTGTGAAAACCACTCTCAGTTACCCAGACTGATTTTTGGTTCCTGTTGCGCTGCTGCAGAATCTATTAAAATCCAGCAGCTGAATTGTCCTGGCTCTGCCACAAAGCTCTGCTGCTGGGTCGGCTACAGGATTCCCTAGTTGTTTGTCAATGGAGAGTGGGAGTGAATGGAACCAGGCATATGCCTCAGCCTGGCATGAGGTGGCACCCTAGTGGCTGTTTTCTGCCTTAGACATGTGCACTCTTTCTATATTTTCACACAGGAATTGTCATTAACATCCAAATTGCAGTTCGTTTCTGAAGTTCTTTTTGAAGTCTCTGGGTCCTTGTTGCGCCTTCAAGTACCCATATTCAGACACTTAGATTTTCAGGCCAGCAATTTAGTAAGAACTGTTGGCAATATTCTAACCTGACATGGTAGAACTTCTAAGACAGAATGAAAACCTCGGCTATAAGGCACAGTAAGAAAATGAAACTCTTTGGTAGGAACAAGCCCAAACTTGAAAAGACAAAATGTCCTCGCACTGAAGGACTAATGAGGAAATCGGTGTAGGATAAGAAATTCCAGACAGCCAGTCCTTTGGGGTGCCATTGAAACATTTACAGTACTTTAGATCTTTATTAAAGTGGGATAGATTTAAAACTTTCTTTCGAAACGAGTGGCCTGTTGGTTTTCCTCTGTTAAGTAACACGATAGCTGTGATCGCTGCGTGGAAATTAATTTTAAAAATAGCTTATATTCTTAAGCAAGATCTTCTTTCAAGAGAAACCATTTGGGCTTGAGCATTAAAGGAAGAAACAAAAAGATATAATAAAAAATAGATGCAGCTCTAGCATGAACAGTTGCTGTGACCTTGCCTTTTGTTTGCCATTACACAATTCAATGGCAGTCTACTCAAACCATGCGCTCGATCAATATCCTATTAAAGCAGCACAAAAAGTCTCCATAAACTTAGTGGTTAGCTATGTTTATAAATGGAACTCGGCATAATTAGATGGTCAATAGCAGGCCCTACTAGTAATTTTAAAATGAACGTCACACATTTTATATCTGTAGATGTCAATGGCACCTCTTCTAGAGTGAGGGTAGAGTGTGGAGCAGAGAAAAGAGTGGGTGGCCCTTTAAAAAAAATCATAATATCTATCTCCAAATGCAGTTTTTAAAGAAAATCTAAGGTATGGAAGAGAAAATTCTGATTAGCCCCTATATATTTTTGTTTTACCTATCTGAACCACCTTGTTCTGAATATATTATGACGTTGCAAATGTTACATTTTCTAGTTTTCATCAACCCCTCGTAGAGAGGTAAAATAATAAATATTGCCATACTCTTAGGAAGAAAAATAACAGTCTGGCTGGCTTAATTTAGCTGGCTTCCTCTACTATAATTCAGTCAATTTTCAAAATAAATATTGAAATTGAATTAGTTCAGGAGGATGTTTTGTTGCATGATTTTTTTCCTTTGAATTTTCCTGACATATTTGGGGTGAATATTTGTGTAGCAAAGCAGCCAGCAAGTGCAATGGACTGGCAGTAATAGAAATTTTCATCAAACTACCCTTTCTTCTGAATCCTAGCTCACAGTATGGGTGGCCAAGCTTGATTTTTCCTATCCTACCCTTCTCACCTAGTGAAGAATAAGCCAGGTAAGGTGAGAGTATCCCCATCCTTAGGCCGACTGTCCTCAGCTGACTCAGCCCTACAAATTAAAAGGGGCACATACCTTGTGTTTGATGTGTGCGCTGGCAGTTGTGTCATGGACCACTGAGCTGTTGAAATTAGAACTATGGCAGGAATAAGCTGACGACATCAGTGTACCCTTCAGTCAATGCTCTGCATGAAGGTCTAGTCCTTTCCCTTACACTCATACTCTTATGAGTTAGAGCTGGCAGTGAAAGTTCTCATGGCAGAATTTGGGGGCCTTTTGTTCTCTGTTCTCAGCTGAAGCTTCGGCTAAATTTACCAGACTATGAATACTATTATTATTAAGATTTAAACTGGGGAGAAGCACAACATATACCTTGATGTCCATACTAATGTGTTGTCATGGTATCTGTTCGTATGTTCATCTATTTCTAGGTCATTCATTAGTTATGTTTCCTATATACCAAATATAAAACCTATATTCAAGATGGCAGCATGGTACTATAAAACAGTACAGGATATAGAGTTGGGGATCAGGCTTTACCACTTATCAACTCTATAGCTTTGGGCAATATTTAACCCCTCTTGGCTGTGTTTTCTTCCTAGGTTACAAACATTTATTCGTTCAGCAAATGTTTATTAAGTCCTAACTGTGTACTGAGCCGAAGTCCAGGTACTGGAAATAGGAATACCTCTCAGGAGTGTAATGAGGATTAAATCACAGATAGTCTAGCGCCTGCCACATAAGTAGATGCTCAACAATGATAAACACCACGATTCTTGAACAGAGCCTCAGCCCCTTCACTATGTGCTCAGAGCCAATCTTGGAGCTGACCACTATCAGTAACTTTATTGAAAATGTGTGTGTGTGTGTGTGTGCGCGTGCGTGCGTGTAAATTAAGAAGGGCCAATTATAGAGTTCATGTTCTAACAACCAGTTTATTAGAAGAACCATTCTAATGACCCTTCCAGAGTTAGTAATTCCAATAGAGTAAGAGCATGCCAACATTAGACCTCATTCATCTGTTTTAAGAAACCAGAAAATTCTTATTCCTCACATTTTTAGCCAGAGCCTGTGTTTCTGCATTATTCTAGAAATTGTTCTCCTAGAACATCTCATGGATAACAGAATGTTTTCAAATTCTCAATCTAACACTGACATATTAACAACTTTTTAAGTGGCAAACCACACCTGGGTTATCTGTCCCAGCATTCTTAAAAGTAGTACTTAGTTTTACAGTAGTTTAAAATTTTGCTTTCATTCATATTATGAGCAAAATTCCCTGTGAATGGCAGAAGCATGCTACAGGACATTACTGACAGTGTGGTTTGTTTGGGTTGTCTGAGACAGTCTCACTCTGTTGTCCAGGCTGGAGTGCAGTGATGCGATCGTGGCTTACTGCAACCTCCACCTCCCGGGCTCCAGGGATCCTCCCACCTTAGCCTTCATGCATTGCCACACCCAGCTAATTTTTGTATTTTTTTCAGAGACAGGGTTTTGCCATGTTGCCTAGGCTCGTCTCAAACTCCTGGGCTCAAGAGATCTGCCTGCCTTGGTCTCCCAAAGTGCTTGGATTACAGGCATGAGCCAGAGTGCCCTGCTAATAATGTGCTTTTTAATAAACCTTTATTTATGCAATCATAAGCCTCAATTTTTAAGGGTGGCTATTTGTACCCAGTAGTAACACTGAAAAACTAAAAGGGATTTTTGTGACTTCCAAAAACTTGGCAGAAATCCTTTATTACCCTGCAGTAGGGCCACAAATATGATTGAGATTTGGCTGGAGTACATTATCATAGCTAACTCTTGCCAGTTAGAAGGGCTGTTGTTAGAGACCCTCTTGGCATGTCTAGAATGAGGCTGGTGGAGTCCACATTCAGCAAAACCATACACTAGGTCAAATACTGGAACTGAACTAATCCAGTATATGGTTAATATGAGTACATGTTAACACCCAGGATTTTTCACTAGTTAGAGAAGAAAAACAGTGAAAGTTATTGGTGAAAATATTGAAAACTATTATTTTTGTAGACAGCTGGATTAGTCAGTTGTTGGGATGGGACTCTGTTGATGTGGTATGTTTTCCTAACAGCTAATGGTCAAGTAGTCCCAGTGCACTCTTGGTTGTGGGGCCTATGTTTAGCTTAGCCCTTCCTTGGTTTATAGATCACTGGCAAAAAGACCTCTTAGGCCATCAAATCCCACCCCTGTCAGAGAAAACTTAATCTCATGGCTGAGGCTGTATCAGATAGTAAACGGGTACCACATTTGACCTCAACCAAAAGCCAAGACGTGATGATAGTCTAAAACGCAGAAAATCAATTTCCGTCCCAAAGGCAGAAGCCACTAATGCAGATCAGTCAGCCTTGCTAAGCCCTCTGTGGACTGCTCTGTTAGACCAAGTGGCAGGGCCCTTCATCCAATGGAAGTCTCTCTGACGCCTGTAAGGTTTAAGACCTGCAAAAGCAGAGAGGCGAGAAGGAGAATGATGAGATAGAAGTTTTGCCACGTAAGTGTACGCGATAATTCTTCTTCTATTTAAACTTGTTGAATTTATCTCCCTCATAACTGAGGACAAAGGAAAGACAGCGGGACTAGAAATGTGGATTTTACTCCTGTTTCTTTGAGCAGATATCTAGGAAATGTCTACGTTCAAGTCCTTCCTCTGCCACTCATTTAGTTGCATGATCTTGACCATGTTACTTAACTCACAGCGTAGTTTCTCATTTTTAATAAGAATACTGTAACTACATATTCCATAGGGATAATGCAAGGATTAAATGAGATAGTTGAGGTAAAATACCTAGCACATTGCCTGGCATGTGATAAATGCTCAGTAAATATTAGCTCTTGGCCAGGTGCAGTGGCTCACGCCTGTAATCACAGCACTTTGGAAGGCCAAGGCGGGTGGATTCCCTGAGGTCAGGAGTCCGAGACCAGTCTGGCCAACATGGTGAAACCCTGTCTCTACTAAAAATACAAAAAAAAAAAAAAAAAAAAAAGACAGGTGTGGTGGTGCATGCCTGTAATCCCAGCTACTCAGGAGGCTGAGGCAGAGGAATTGCTTGAACCAGGGAGGTGGAGGTTGCTGTGAGCCAAGTTTGTGCCACTGCCCTCCAGCCTGGATGACAGGGTGAGACTTCGTCTCAAAAAAATAGAAAGTAAAAAAATAAATTAAAAAATTAGCTCTTGGCTATTTTTCATTAACAAGCTTATGTAATTTTAATTCAACTCAGTAAACATTTGGTGCATATGTAATATATGAAGCACCCTGCACTGCATAGTGAGAATACAAAAATAAGTAGGAGACAATCCTTTCCTCTACAGAGTATATAGAGTATATATCTAAGTTTCTTGAAATCTAAGACTGAGCTCATTTTATGGCAACAAAGTGCTTGAATACACTTAATTTACAAATTAAACTCATAGTATGTGTCAAAGATAAACTATCTTCATGATTCAGAGTGGGGCGGGAGCAGAGTGGGGCGGGAGAATGTATCGGTGAAATGTTCCTGTTTTAATAAAACGGAAACATTTTTTCAAAAATAAACATTCCTCAATTCACCTCCCTTTTGTCTTTCAGCCACCAAATATATATTCCTTAACGTGTGTCCACAAGACAAGGATGAGTGAAAACAGGGCTCTATCTGTGTTAGCGGATGTCTTTCATGGGGTTAAAAATATTCTACTGGCTTTTGGCACCTAATGCTACATTTCATAAAAAGCATTGCTTAAATCTTTTAATAGCAGGCAAGTTCATTTTCACTTAGAGAGAAATCCTTGTTTTAGTTCAATGCCTTTTCTTCTTATGTTCCTGTTTGGAAAACCATACTCTTAGCCTGCATTTGGTCAGACCTCTTAGAAAGGAAAAGTTGAAAACAAGAGCTCAGCACAGGGTTTACAGACCAGAAATCTGCTTGGCAAACGAGTTGCTGAAGACTGTGGCATAGAAGCTGCAGAGAAAGTACCTTTATGATTGATTTCCATTCAAGTCAGACTGACTGCAGTGTGGTCATTTTTCTAACCCATAACTGCTCACACTGCAGCAGTCTGCTATCTGCAGGGTGTCTGAATTATAGCAGTCTATGTTCGTGTTACCTCTTACACAAATTACTTACACTGGTTTCTTTTTCCATGCAAATTCATCAGTTTTACAGCCCCTCGTAGCCACAGTCAGGAAACTCTGGCAGAGAGCACAAATTGATAAAATGAGTTAATTTTACTATACTTATTTTTTTCTTTATAAAAGCCCTTTCTCATAGGCAGTGTTCAGGAAGCATATTACGGTAAAAGGAAGATAACAAAGGAGTTGAATTTTCTTGCCATAAATTACTTTCCAAGTTAATTCCCTTTAACGATGATTCCAGATTTGCTTGAGTTTTCATAGCATTGTGCGTTTTACAACTGTGCCTTTGATAGAAAGAAGAACAAGTATTTTCCCATGTTCAGTCCCTTTGTGCCAGTGACATGAACTTTCTTACAAGATCTTTGCCACTAGAATGCAAAACAACACTAAATTGTGCTGGGTCCATAGAACTGTGTGCTGCTATTGGGCTCCCCACCCCCACCCCCACCCCGTGTCTTAAAGTACAAGTCCCCAAAGTCTCACTGAGTGTTTTAGATCCTGTACTCAGAAGAAAAATGTATCTCTTTTTTCATAGTTATTTTATAAGTTGGAAATAGAGTTGAGTTACTTATTCCCATTCTATCATATTCTTCAGTGGCCATGCGGATTTGAAGAAGGGACAATGATAAACTCTGAAATGTAAGCCCCACAAGGGCAGGCTTTTTCTTTCTTTCTTTTTTTTTTTTTTCCTTTTTTGAAGCAGAGTCTTGCTCTGTCACCAGGTGCCAGGCTGCAGTGCAGTGGCACAATCTCGGCTCACTGCAATCTCCTCCTCCTGGGTTCAAGCAATTCTCCGGCCTCAGCCTCCCGAGTAGCTGGGACTGCAGGCGCATGACACCACGCCCAGCTAATTTTTGTATTTTTTAGTAGAGACAGGGTTTCACCATGTTGGACAGGATGGTCTCGATCTCTTGACCTCGTGATCCACCCGCCTTGGCCTCCCAAAGTGCTAGAATTACAGGTGTGAGCCACTGCGCCCGGCCGAGGGCAGGGTTTTTCTATGTCTTGTCCACTGATGTGTCTGAAGCATCTGGAATGATGCCTGGCTCACTAAAAGTGCTCCATAAATTTTGTTGAATTCCATTGAATGCAGCCTCTCCGAGGTTATGTGCTATTAACCATAGGCTGGACAAACTAGGCATTTAGTTAATCCTCCCTGCTGACTTCTGTTGAACAAGTTGGAAACTTAGCACATGGTAATCTCTCAGGCAGAGTAGCTCAAAAATTTGTATAGAAATTATTTTTTCCATCATCTTCTCCTTCCAACAATGCAAGCCTGAGCAGCTTGTCTCTGGTGGATGGCAGGAGTTCAATAACCACAACCTTATCCAACTACTAATGTGTACAGAAGAGCAGGTCATTAAGAGGGTTGGCTACTAAAATAACCCCTTTCTTCCAGTAGCCTACATTACTATAATGATTCCTTAATAGCAAACCATTTATTAAGAAATGACACAAAGACTACATTCAACTTATGACAGGAAAGAGGCGGGGGTAGAAGATGAGTGACTTGGAAATAATATCTGAAGAGACAATTTCCAAAAGTTAACCTTTTGAGAAAAACTTCTCATTAGAACAAAATACCTGAGATTCATTAATTACAGTACTACGTAAGAAAGTTGAGGAGCCCTTCCCCACAACGCATATGGATTTACAGAATTCTGAGTTTCATTTGGTATCGTTTAAAGTTTAGAGGGGGCAAATAGGGAGGGTAAATATTCACTTTCCTTAATTCAAAGCATATTTATTGATTATCAACTTTGCACTCAAAACTGGTCAAAGGTAGCTCTAGGATCTGTAGGATTCAAGGTCGTGTGTATTACCTCTGTCTTCATGACCTGGGAGTTATTTAACCTCTTTGTGCCTCAGTTCCTCCCTGATGGTATTGTGAGGTTCCCCAGCCCTTGGGCTGCAGACTAATACTGGTCAGTGGCCTGTTAGGAACTGGGCCACACAGCAGGTGGTGAGCAGCAGGTGAGGGAGCATCACCGCCTGAGCTCTGCCTCCTGTCAGATCAGTGGTAGCTTTAGATTCTCACAGGAGCGCAAACCCTATTGTGAAATGCACATGCAAAGGATCTAGGTTGCAGGCTCCTTATGAGAATCTAATGCCTGATGATCTGAGGGGGAACAGTTTCACTCTGAAATCACCCCTCTGCTCTGATCCATGGCAAAATTGTTTTCTTTCAAACTGGTCCCTGGTGCCAAAAAGGTTGGGAACTTCTGGTGAAGAGTAAATGGGATGATGTGCTTAAAACCCTTAGCCTAACTTCTGGTTCAGAAATGATGCCTAATAAACTGTGATGGTGATGGTGGCAGCAGTGGTTAGTGATGGTGGTGGTTCATTTATGCCATAATTATTATTAGAATTATGAGGCCCAAAGAGTTTCAGTGACTTAACCAGGTAAACAGGTGGTTATTGGCAGGACTGGGAATCTAGACAATTTCTCCCTGTCCTACCTAGCCTAGCATTTTTTATGCCCCATGATATCTCTTTATAACCTTCAAAATGCATCTCAGTCTAGATAGGGAGAAAATGTTACATATGAGACAAAGAATGATAAAGCTGGAGTCAATTACAAATGGAGCAAAACTGGATTTTACAATAAATGGAACAAAAAGGCACTGCTGTGGTTGGTCCAGTCCTGCCCTAACATCCCCACGTTTGATTGGCAGTGGCTGTATCATTTCCGTAGCACAGCAGAAGGCAGTTAGTCTTTAACCTCAGAAACCCAATGTGATAACCTGGGCAGGCCAGAATTTATGTGACATTGGACAAACCATTTAACCCTCTACAACTTTTGTTAGTTTCTTAATTTTCAAAAGAAGGACTTAATGCCATTATTAGTTAAGAAGTATACAGTGTTACATAAACTTACTGATGTTTTATATTTGGTAGAAGAATATGATCATTTATTTATGCCCTTCCATGTGCACAATTGGGAACAGGTCTCCTAGACCTGCTTGCTATCCTGGAGAAGATATCAAATATCCATTGTAAAAATTCTATTTTCTTTCCCGACAGCAGAGTTTTGGCCTCCATTCCCTTCTGCTGGGACACTTGCATCAATCTTCTGATTTCCCCAGAATCTTAGCCCCCTTCCATGCATTCAGAATATGGATGCTGTGTTAGTCCATTCTCATGCTGCTATGAAGAAATACTCGAGACTGGGTAATTTGTAGAGAAAAGAGGTTTAGGCAGGGGATGGTGGCTCACACCTGTAATCCCAGCACTTTGGAACGCTGAGGCGGGTGGATCACCTGAGGTTGGGAGTTCAAGACCAGCCTGGATGACATGGAGAAACCCTGTCTCTACTAAAAATACAAAAATTAGACGTGATGGCACACACCTGTAATCTCAGCTACTTAGGAGGCTGAGGCAGGAAAATCACTTGAACCTGGGAGGTGGAGGTTGCGGTGAGCTGAGATCTCTCCATTGCACTCCAGCCTGGGCAACAAGAGAGAAACTCTTGTCTCAGGAAAAAAAAAGAAAAGAAAAAAGAAAGGAAATGAGGCGTAACTGACTCACAGTTCTGCATGGCTGGGAAGGCCTCAGGAAGCTTACCATCATGGCAGAAGGCACCTCTTCACAGGGCAGCAGGAGAGAGAATGGGTGCCGAGCGAAGGGGGAATCCCCTTGTAAAACCATCAGCTCTTGGGGGAACTCACTCACTATAATAAGAACAGCATGGAGGAAACTGCCTCCATGATTCAATTACCTCCACCTGGTCCCACCCTTGACACATGGAAATTACAACTCAAGGTGGAATTTGGGTGGGGATACAGAGCCCAACCACATCAGTTGCCTTATGAATGTTACCAGGTCCACAGTGATCTTACCACTTCCCTACTCAGAAACTGTCCCGGATCCCACAGACCACTCACTTTACCTCTTAGCTCCGAACTTATGCACATACTTTGTCCTTTGCCAAGAAAGCCTCTCTTGTCTCCTGTGCTTCTTTAAATGCAAACCATCCTCGAAGGCTCAGCTTAAGTGCCCACTCTTCCTGGAATCAAACCTTTTTCTGATCTCACAAGCCAATGGGATCTATGACTCCTTTGAACTTTCCTAGCAGATTCTTTGCATTTTTTCCTGTGAAATTTAGCATGTTCGGCATTGCGTTAGATATTCAGGTATTATTTTAGTATTCCACTTGGGTTGTAAATGTTTTGGGGATAGAGACACTGTATATCTTTTTATTATTTCAACTTTAAGGCAAATACTACATATGAGAGTCAGTGTGGCACAGTAAGAAAAGCCCAGGTTTTGAGGTCAGACATCCTTGCATTTTAACCCTGACTCTGTCTTTCTGTAATCAAGGAAAAGTTGTGTAATCTCACTCCAAGGCTTCGTTCTCCTCATCTAAAAAATGCACTTTCCTGAGAAGTTTGTTTTGAGGGTGAAATTAGGTACAGTAAATAAAGTACTTATCAAAACGTGGCATCATGGGTGCTCCAAAAGGCCTGCCTAAACCCCACCTCTTCGGTTCTTCATGACCTGACCAAAGCTCTTTCTGTTCTCCAGATTAGAGGTCCTGAGAATCCGCAACCCACTGCAGGGATTCTTTGACCGGGACTGCACCCCTCAAGTGTGAGGCTTTCTCTTTGTCTGTGACAGTGTCACTGAGTCAGAATCCAACCCAGTAAGCTAACTGTCCATGTGATTCATACCTACAGGAAGTTGTAGGGAGATGTTCCTTTATAAGACTCTTGAGGAAGGCAGAGTTTGGATCTGTGAATTACTAGGCTTATTTAACTCAGGTTGTGAAACCCATTCTCATTTCAGAAACTTAGTGATGTTTTAAAATTCAAGACACACATAACCAGTTGCCAAGCTCTCAAGTTACTCATCAGAAGTCTGATAAGACACTTTCGGGAAGTGCCAGGCCACCTGGTGCCATTTGCTACATTACAATTACAGTGTACTTAAATGGTTCACAGGAAGTATATATATGGGCAAGTTAAGCCCATTTATATGGGCTTAATTATTTTTTAATGTCTGGGAGGTGGGCACATCATGTTTACACAGGCTTTTTTTTTTTCTTCCCCTATTCTGGCTCTCTTGACATTTAAAAAAGATAAGGCAAAAGACATTTTTCTAGGATAGATAAAGTATTATATAAGTGCAGCTGGATGTTTTCTAGGATAGATAAAGTATTATATAAGTGCAGATAAAGTATTATATAAGTACAGTATTACATAAAATATAAAGCTAGGAGGCATCTTCTCTTCTCTGTCTGATCAAATCCCTCACATTCACACTGTATGCTGTGTTCCTTTCCTTCCAAGAGTGAGGGAGTGAGGGCCAGACAGTGTCCACCATGCTTAGGAATGAAACGGCTTCTCCACCCAGTTGAGGCCTCAATTTCCTTCTGACATTTGTGAAAAACATCTAAATCTAGACCTATGACACTGATCAGCCTTATAACTCTTCTTTAGTTAATGAAAGGTGTGAATTTCTAATCTCTAGGAAGGCACAAAGCATTAAGTACCAACTCTATGTCAGCCTGCTGAGAGTGAGGATGAGTGATCTAGGCTCATATTGGAGTAATCTCCCCTACCCCTCCTCCATGGCCTATTTCATACATAAAATATCACGAAATAAAAGGGGAAATTATTCAAATAAATTTAATATAAAAACCAAATTAGGGAATGACTATCAGAATTATTAATTAGAACTCTGTTTACATGTATTGTCAAGCCTCAGCGTTTTTTTTAAATGAAAGGCTCTTCCTCCCTTAAAGCCTGTCATTGAGAGATGTGTTCGAATTTCAGAAAGTAGATGTGAATTTCAGTCTTCCATTTCTTTAGCAGTGACTGTTTTTATATACTGACAGTTGTGATTAAGGTTTATTCACTGCTATTAATCAAATAAGTATTGAAGTATTTATTCTTAGAAATTGTTACATTCCCTCATACCGTTTCTTAATTCCATAGTTCCCTTATAGCACCTCAACCTCACTTTACCTGGTTTACCCAGCGCTAATGCTGGGAATTATCCCAGACTCCCCCATTCCCATTATTACAACAGTCAAGAAGTCAGCGTGTCTTCTTTTTACTTATTCATTTTCTAAAATTTTTATTCGAGACGGGGGTCTCATTCTATTGCCCAGGCCTGAATTGTAGTGGCATGATCATAATTCACTGCAGCCTCAAACTCCTGGGCTCAAGTGATCTCCCGCCTCAGCTTCCCAAGTAGCTGGAACTAAAGGCATGTGTCACTACACCTAGGTAATTTAAAAAAAATTTTTTTGTAGAGGCACAGTCTCACTATGTTGCTCCTGCTGGTCTTGACCTCTTGATCTCAAGCGATCCTCCCACCTCAGCCTCCCAAAGTGCTGGGATTACAGGCATGAGCCACCACACATGTGCCCAGCTAGTCAGTACATCTTGATTCTGACTCCTGAATAATTGCATCAGGCTCCTTTTTTCCATCCTTTGAGCTTAGACCCTATCCTCATTCTACCTTGCATAAATGTCCTAGTGGCCTCTCTGGTTTGCTGATTATATTCTTCAAGCACCCCTCACTCTTTCCCTCCATGCTTACTCTCATGACAGGCTGATCTTTCTAGGTGATAAATGCAAATTTGATGATAGCATTCCCATACTTTGCTGGTTCTTCTTTGACTATTGAATATAACTCAGTGCAGCAACCGATTCTATTGACCAGTGTTAGTACTGACTGCCTCCTGGTGTCAGGGACTATATTAGATGCTGGCAATATGATCCCCAGTTATAGTGGGGTGAGGCAAATGCTTTAATAGCTTATAAACTTGCGAATCTTCTGAATTCAGATTTATGTTCCTTAAAGAAACCTGCCAGATCCCACCGGGCACATGTTGGCTTATGCTGATAATCCCAGTGCTTTGGGAGGCAAAGGCAGGAGGAGTGCTTTAGACTAGAAGTTTAGAAGTTCAATACCAGCCTGGGCAGCATGGTATTTAGAAGTTCAATACCTGCCTGGGCAGCAAGACCCCATCTCTACAAAAGAAATTTTGAAGAAATTAGCCAAGTGTGGCATACCACACCTGTGGTCCCAGCTATTCCAGAGGCTGAGGCAGGAAGATTACTTAAGCCCAGGAGCTGTAGGCTACGGTAAGCTATAATCACACCTCTGCATCTGCACTTAGCCTGTGTGACAAAGTGAGATCTTGTCTCTAAAAAAAGGAAAGAAAAACCTACCAGATCCTTCATAATCTGACCTTAACCATCCTCCCTCTCCCCCATTTATCCTACACTGTATCATCATACCAGGCTATCAGAAATCCAGTAAACATTTTATGCTCTCTTCCTTTGATGCTCTTTCCTCTACCTAGAAGTCCTCCTTCCCTTTCAGCTGCATAATTCCTCCTTGTCCTTTTAACATTGTTTCCAGGCTTCACATTTTCTGAGGCCATTCCCTTGAACTTCTTATCCCCAGGTTGGGTTAGATAACCCACTTCTTTGCAGCCACATCAATTTAGGAATGCAGACGGTCCCCAGTTTACAATGATTCCACTTAAAATTTTCAGCTTTATGATGGTTAGAAAGTAACATGTGTTCAGTAGAAATCATACTTCAAGTAGCCATACAGTTATTCTGTTTTTCACTTTCAGTACAGTATTCAACCAGTTACATGAGATATTCACAAAATCGGCTACGTGTTAGATGATTTTGCCCAACTCTAGGCTAATGTAAGTGTCCCAACCATGTTTAAGGTAGGCTAGGCTAGGCCGGGCGCAGTGGCTTATGCCTGTAATCCTAGCACTTTGGGAGGCCGAGGCAGGTGAATCGCTTGAGGTCAGGAGTTTGAGACCAGCCTGGCCAACATGGTGAAACCTCGTCTCTACTAAAAATACAAAAATTAGCCGGGTATAGTGGCATGTGCCTGTAATCCCAGCTATTTAGGAAACTGAGGCAAGAGAATTGCTTGAACCCGGGAGGAAGAGGTTGTAGTGAGCCAGGGTCGCACCACTGCACTCCTGCCTGGGCAACAGAGTGAAACTCCATCTCAAAAAAAAAAAAAAAAAAAAAAAAAAAGGTAGGCTAAGCTAAGATGTTTGGTGGAGGTAGGTGTATTGAATGCATTTTCAGCTCCTGATATTTTTAACTTATGATGAGTTTATCGGGACATAGCCTCATTGTAAGGTTAGCACGTGTAGCTCTATCAAATGACTTCTCAGACTTTTAAAAAATTAATCTGTCAGACTTCCCTTTCTGTTTAAGGGTAGGGACCATGTCTTTCATCTAAGTGCCTTCCTTGCTCGGCATAGTTCTTGGCAGTAGCAGGCTCTCAGTAAGCATTCATTGGATGAATAAAAGTCCCTGGTTCATGATGCCCCTTATTATTATTTCTTCTGATGGATACTAACCTGTAATTGATTTATTCCTGTGTCAAATTCTGTGGGCTTAGCTCTCAAACCAGTGCCTCAATGCAGTATCTATTGTTCCTGCTTTTACGTAATCTTTCAAAAAGATGATTTGCACTAATACTTTATACCACTACTTTTGCACAGTTGTTTTGTAAAATTGGTACATGTTATTTGTCCATTGAAAGACATTTATTAAGCTATTGTCAACAAGGGATCTAAAGTCTCAAAGACAGAAAATCCAAGGAATCAGTCTTATACAAGGGTCATTTCCAAAAGTCACAAATAATGAAAATTAAATCAAAGGTCAGAAAATTCTTTTATAAAGGACCAGCTAATAAATATGTTAGGCTTTGTGGGCCATATGGTCTCTGTGGCAGCTACTCGTCTCTGATGGTGTAATGTGGCAGCAGTCATAGACAATATGGAAATGAAAGGCTATGGCTATGCTCTAGTAAAACTTTATTCATAAAAACTATGGGCCTGCCTTAAATTACAAGGTTGGACAGATATTCAGTTAAGATATATGCAAGATGCAAAGGTGATTCAGAGTAAGAAGAAACCACACATTTCATATTATAAGAAACTGGGAATGGGCAGCTTAGAAAGATGACTTTGTTCTCACCAAAGTTCAAAACAGAGTTCCATAATAGAGATGAGTAGAAGCTATCAGGATCAGATAAAGTTAGACAAGCCTAAGGAATGTTTTGGCTGGTCATTCAAGAAAAGTTTAAGAACAAAATATGGAGAAGTATTTTTGTTAAAAGCATCCAAGAATGTTGCAACCTCGGTGACAACTTACTATCACATAAAGAGAAAAAATGAAAGATATATTAGAAAAAAATACTCCTTTCCTGTGTAGACTATTTTTATTGTCAGTATTCCTTTGGAGTCAGTTTATTACTGATTATTTTGGATAAGCTTACCATATAAATGGAAAAAAATGTGCTAAATGCAACACTGAAATATACTCTCATTGATTTTTTTATTCACAGAACTTAACTGATTTTTGTTTGTTTTCTTAATTCTAGCACCAATAGCTGCAGGAACTGGCCCAAATTTTTCTCTCTCAGATTTGGAAAGTTCTTCATACTACAGCATGAGTCCAGGAGCAATGAGGAGGTCTTTACCCAGCACATCCTCTACGAGGTAATTTGATTGGCAGCTCTTGAAGAAGTTACGCTGCATGGTTGCGCACCTTGATTTTAACTCTGGGCCTGCTGTACATTTAGCAGTGTGCCTTTAGTAATAGCAAATACCAAGGTAGTGGGTTCAGCCCCAACAGACTGTCAGTCTCATTGGAGAGATAAAGCAAATATGCATGTAGCAAGGATAAACACACACACACATACACACATACTTACACATGCATACACATACACACACATACACATGCACACATACACACACATATACACAGAGACTGAGACAGTAAAAAAACTGAACTAAATTGTGTGACACAGGCTGAAAATAAAGAGGGTTTTATCCGAAAGAGTACGTTGGTTCTACCTCTAAATTTTGGTTAGGGTTGGCGAGATGGAAAGGAAAAGGAATGGAATTCTGGGTGGGGTGAAAATATGAGCAAAGGCATGGAGGAAGGATGGATGATGAACATAACATGTTCTCAGGAAATGAAGGACAAGGTTTGACTGCAGCAAAGGGCATATGTTTTGGCTTGTTTAGCAGGAAGTGGACACTGGTGACAGTCCCTGTGTCATGCCCACAGCGGACATTACAGCTCAGTGCCAGCTGTTTTCCCACTGAGCCCCCAAAGGTCTCAATATCCAGTTTACTGGAGCTGCCCTAAAAGATGAAACCTATTTGATATCCTGGTGTGAGGTTATACAAATGGAAGCAGTCACTCGTATAACCTCAAGTGAGGGTGGGGCCAGACCACAGACCCCACTGTATTGAGAGACCTTCAAAAAAGTAAAGCTAGAGTAGTGTAACCTGATAATGATTCTGGGGTTCGTGCTTCCCTTAACGTCACAAAGCCAAAATCAAAATGAAGCATTTTTGCAAGATCATGTTATCTCTAGATAACCTGTACCAGAGGGAAAGGGATTAGGCATTAAACCCACAGTATTCTTTTACAAATTGGCTTTAGCACTGGACTGTGACAACAAAGAATAGAATGGTGCAGAACGATCTTTGATGTTTGTGTACTTTGCAGAAAAATGTCTGACAAAGGTATATTCCTCCTAAAGCGAGTACCTGAGTCTTTTGATTTAAAACAATGCCCAAATTAAAGACATTTTCTTTGATGGACACTTGTTCTTACCTTGCCTTTATATATTTTAAACATCACTACTTTAAAAAAAATCAACTTGGTCATTACTAATACCTTGAAGACAGTTAAAGAAACAGGTATTCCCTAAATATAACTTCCAAATCCTACCATCATCTTTCATGTTGTTTAAAATGTTCCTCTTAATTCCCTGTAGTATCAGCTTCTCAGGGGTACAAAAAAGTCACACATCCAAAGTATATTTATAATAGAAGAAAGAGATTGTGAATACATTTGGGTGTTAATACATTTTGAGGATTTTGAATGTTTGCTGATGGAAGAGACATTGTGTGTAACTGCACTCAGTCAATATGAAAAAGGTTTGCAAATACTTGGGGGCAGCGATTAATTTAAAAGTTTATGGGCTGTTTGTTTTTCATATGTGTGCTGTACATGTACCATGTACCTCCCAAACAGTGTTGCCCCTTTTTTATGTTTTCACACAGTGTTCTAGCTATGTTTTGTTATCTTTTGTGACTCTCTGAGAGGAAAGCTCATTATTAATATCATTTAAAAGGCTAGCGTCATTCTCATATTCTGCAAATAACTAATCCTGATAAGGAGCTAATTAGAAACTGCATCAGTAGTTAATAACCCAGTAATATGTTTGTTTTACTCTCATTAGGCTCTTCCTAGGATGATTTTTAAAAATTCTTTAAAGACATAAATTCAGCAGAATTAACCATGTACAGGTTAGAAAGTATGCCCAGAAGAATATCTCAGATTTACATATAGAAATGTTCACCAGTCAATCCCTATGTCTTCCTGCTGTGCCAATATGAGTGGATCACTTTCTCGGTGGCAGGCACCATATTAGGTGAGTTATATACCTGTTCTGATTTATTCTTCACAGTAATTTTACAACATACACAGTGTTGCCGTTTTGACAGTGGAGCAACACAAAGCTCAAAGCAGTTAAGTAACTTGCCCAACGTCACAGTCCTAGTGAATGGCGAAGTCTCCATTCACGCTCAGCTCTGTTGGAACTTTACGAATACGCTCTTTTCACACAGAATTCTCTTGAGAGTAGGACTGACTCTTCTAGTAAGGAACGATAGAAGATGAGATCCTAAAAAGGACTTTCTAGCACCTCTGCTCTTCCCTCACAGTTAGTGTTTGCCATCTTGAGTCATTCTCACCATCTTTGAGGCCTGCACGTGTGCTGCCTCCCTCTCTGGACTGTAAGTCTCTGGAATGACAGTATCTAACTCCCATTCAGCAGCGAACGGTATTAGTAAGCAGCAAGGATACCGTCCTCGGCACCATGGCTATAAAGTCAAGTGAGAGGGACTTTATAATCTAGTGGTAGAGACTGGAAAGTAAGTGAGATTTTTCAGTTCAGGGTCCTATGAACATTCAGGAAAGTTAAGGCATTTTGTGATCTTAACAAATGCTAAGTAAGACTTCTAGGCCTTACCCAGAGTAGGAAGATATTTGGAATTAAGATAATATTTTTACCTTATTTTTTAGATAGAATTGCTAGATATATGAGAAAAAAATCCACACACAAGAAGAGGGAGTGCATCACTCCTTAGGAGAATATTTATCCTCACTTTCTGTGTAGATCTTACAAATACTTTCCTGCTTCCGTCAAGTGTCTCTGGGAAAATAGAATGAATGTGTTAGAAAGTCAAGAGCAAGAAACTAAAATCAGTGACTGATTCATCTCAATAGCTAGACAGGTAGGTAGATAGATGGGATGAAGTGGTGCTGACTGTAAGTTCTGTACCCCTTTGAGGTAAACATCGTCACAATCATAGAAAGGGTAATGTAGGCCAGGTGCGGTGGCTCACGCCTGTAATCCCATCACTTTGGGAGGCCGAGGCGGGCGGATCATGAGGTCAGGAGATTTGAGACCATCTTGGCTAACATGGTGAAAGCCTGTCTCTACTAAAAATAGAAAAAATGAACCAGGCATGGTGGCGCACGCCTGTAGTCCCAGCTACTTGGGAGGCTGAGGCAGGAGAATCGCTTGAACCCGGGAGGCAGAGGTTGCAGTGAGCTGCAATTGGGTGGATCACCTGAGGTCAGGAGTTTGAAACCCTGTCTCTACTAAAAAAACAAAAATTAGCCAGGCGTGGTGGCACACGCCTGTAATCCCAGCTACTCAGGAGGCAGACGCAGGAGAATTGCTTGAACTCAGGAGGCAGAGGTTGCAGTGAGCCGAGATCGCACCACTGCACTCTACCCTGGGCAACAGACCAAGACTCTGTCTCAAAAAAAAAAAAAAAAAAAGTTGGGAGAAAATGCATGTTTTATTCCAAAAAACTTTATCAAGTTAAGCCAGCTGTCAAAAGTTTGTGAGTCAGTAAACTTTGCCTTGGAAGCCTCCACCTGTGCTTCCTAACTCACATGGTTCCTGATCTTTTCCTTTTTTCCGTGCTGTCCCTCCACCCTCCAGACATTTATCTTTTTTTTTTCTCCAATAGAGACAGAGTCTCATTCTATTACCCAGACTGAGTGCAGTGATAGCAACTCATGGCAACCTCAAAGTCCTGAGCTCAAGTGATTCTCCTGTCTCAGCCTTTGGAGTAGCTAGGACTATAGGCATCTTCCACCACACATGACTGATTTAAAAAAATTTTTTTTTGTAAAGGCAAGGTCTCACCATGTTGCCCAGGGTGGTCTCTGAACTCCTGGCCTCAAGTGATCCTCCTGCCTTGGCCTCCCAAAGTGTTAGGATTAAAGGCGTGAGCCACCATGCCCGGCCCTATTTTGTCAACTTCTGAAAGTCCTTGCTTTCAAACTAAGGCATCAGCTGTTAACTATAGAATCTTTCAACTCTAGAATTCAATACTGGCTTGGAGTATTTGCATTTTATTAGAGGATGCCAAGGAAATAAAAAACTTTAAAAACTCAGAAAAGTATCGATAATGGGAGAATGATGGACAATGGAGTTGGCCTTTGAGACTAGATGGAATTGAATTAGATGTTTGGATGAATCCTTGTCACATGTATTCGTATGGCTGTTTCTAACTCAGTAGCCCAATTCGACAATTTTTTAGTATCTTCTATTAGTCAGACACCGTGGTAGGCACTAGAGATTTAAAAGTATCTAGTCATTTTCCCTGCAAATCTTACAGCCCCGTCAGAACATACAGGCTTCTCATTTTATTTGCCAGAGTACTTCAGGGAAATATTTATTTTTTTCTCATATGCATTCTTTGTATTTCCAAGATGATTTCAAGTGGCTTTCAATTTTAAAACACAACAGGTAATATTAAATGTAGAAAGAGGCCAGAAACCATTTAGAAAAAAATGTTATAGCAAGAGCCTGAACCAAGAGTTACGCCTTAAGTTTAGCCTGAGCTTCCTGGTTGCCAAGGCAAAAAGGGTTATATAGTTTGCATTTCTAATAAAAGGGACCAAGAGAAATTTGTTCAAAGAGACCATATTTTTCTGGTTATGTTTTGTAAAGAATTCTCTGTATATCCTCTTATAAAGGACTCCCATTAGATGTAGTTTTGCATAAAATATAGAAAAGTTCTTCAGTGGCTATTTTTCATTGAACTTCAAGGAAAGCCAAGCAAAGAACATTAAATAAGCTATTAAAGGCATTTCCTTTGAGTACTAAGCTAGCATGGCACAGTTATGTTGCTTTCCTGTGGTCTGGCTTTAATGAGAATAGAACTTAATGGCTAAGAATACTGGAATGCCAACATTAATAATGAGAATTTCTTGCCATAAATTGGCCCTCCACATTTTTTCATTCAGATTGCTGCAATAGCTTAACTGTCTCCCTGCCCTAAGCTCCATTTTCTTATTTTCCCCTTTGCCTCTGTAAATCTATCATCTGCACAATTACCAAAGTAACTTTTCTAAAATAAGCTCTCCTGCCATTCCCTGTTTAGACTATTTCAGGGAGTCTCCATTGCTTATAGGAGAAAGTCTAGACATGCAGTATCTTCTAGAACCTCCAGGCTCCTCACTCACTGTGCCCTTCTTCCCCGCTTCAGCCATCCTAAACAGCTGGCAGGTCTCAGAACATATCACACTTCACTCACAATGTGGCTTCTTCCTGATGTGCTCCTCCCTGCTGGGGGTTATGTTCAAAATATCTGATAACCTGTGTGACACGAGCATACCAATTAGAGCAGACGCTGCCCTGCTTGCAGGGATTTCTTTGACTAGGTCCTGGAATGCTCCTGATGTGCCAGACATTAACCCTTTAGATTTCGGATTGTGAGGGTATCCTGGGACAAAGAAGGGGAGGCCAGGTTGGAAGAAATGTATGGAGTTTGAGACAGGGACATTGATAATATTTTTAAAACGAAATGGCTGCCTGAGTGGTACATCAGCTGAATAGCAGCCCTGCCTCTGCCCTTTCCTTCATTCTTCCCTGTCTCCCTGACATTCTCGAAGATAGCTCAGGAGCCATTTCCACCAAGAAGCCTTTCCCAAACCCCTGGCTCATCACTGTCTCCATCGTGTGACCCACTGTACCCTGTGTGTGGTTCCATCATAACTCTATATTTCTCTTTTGCACAGTTTTGTTTGCCTCTCTGTCTCCATGTCTGACTCATCTCTATATCGCAGCACTTTGCACAGGACCTGCCATGTAGGATACACACACTAGGTATTTCGTGAATGAAACATATGAAAAATTCTGTACCCTGACACGTGAGGAAGAGATTTCCTAACAAGCACTCCCACTAGGTATGAAATCTACACAATCTAATAACATGGGTAAATTGGACAGTTGTATCACTACCCCCAAACGTCCTGATTTTGTGTCATTCAGTTAAAACAGCTACAGCAAGCATAACAGCAGGCAGCATTTCACCTTTTCACTCCTGAAGCCTCAAATCAGGGGAAAATTCAGTCCTTCAGCTGGAGAAAATGATAGATATTCTGGAAGTTTCTTGACCATACCTCTCCAAAAAATGAAAATCTCTACCCTGATGGAATAAAACTTTGTTTTAATAATCTCTGTGTAGAGAAAGTACATAAAAGTCATTGGGCCACTGTTTTTTTATGCCCCTTGTTCTCAGAGGACAATGCACACCTTCCTCCTTCCTTTTTCTCTGTTTTGTTCACTGATTTATTTCTAGTGTTTAGAGTAGGACCTGGACTAGCTATGCAGTAAATGTGTTTTTGAATGAACAACTCCAAGCAGAAGATGGGAAAACATGGCAAAAGAAAAAAAAAAAAGCAATCCAAGCTTTTCTATTTATTTTTCTTTCCTTTTCTTTTCTTTTTTTCTTTTCTTTTTTTTTTTTTTTTTTTTTTTTTTTAGAAAGAGTCTTTCTCTGTCACCCAGGCTGGAGTGCAGTGGCGTGATCTCTGCTCACTGCAACCTCCACCTCCCAGGTTCAAGCTATTCTTCTGCCTCAGCCTCCCAAGTTGCTGGGACTACAGGTGCCCACCACCACACCCGGCTAATTTTTGCATTTTTAGTAGAGACAGGATTTCATTATGTTGGCCAGGATGGTCTCAAACTCCTGACCTCAACTGCAATCTGCCTGCCTCAGCCTCCCAAAGCGCTGGGAATATAGGTATGAGCCACTGTGCCTGGCCCAAGCCAAGCTTTTCTTGAAGGATCACAAGCCTTAACTTTTATCCTTTCTGAGGTTCCAGTAGGGATTAAATTGATGCCCAGGTTCATTGCTGATGGCCAGTGCCCAGCCACCACCTGTGGAGACAGGAAATATGCAGGCTTACTCCCAACACTTCCAGGTGGAGACAGGAGCTGGAGCCAGTTACCCATTCCTCAAAGGAAAACGGAACAGGATGTGGCGGCGGCAGCAACTTGATTGACAGTTGACACTTGCAACGACACAGACCCAAGACTTTGTTCTACATGCAGTGACTCATCAGACTGAACAGGGGTTTAAAAGAAGTCCTAGAACTACACTAAGTTGCCCAATTGCTTCCTCCCTTGGCTTTCTTTCAACCAGAGATGCCGTGTCCAAGAGAAAGGTGGTTTCGATTGCTTTTAAACATGCACCCATTTGTTATTTCAGCTCCACAAAGCGCCTCAAGTCTGTGGAGGATGAAATGGACAGTCCTGGTGAAGAGCCATTTTATACAGGCCAAGGGCGCTCCCCAGGAAGTGGCAGTCAGTCAAGCGGATGGCATGAAGTGGAGCCAGGTAAGCAGGGTGGGGGCACGGGCTTGTGGCTAAGCTGACACGGTGAAACCAAAAATGCGTGTGGGGTCCCGTGCCAGGCAGAAGAGTGAAGAAAGCAAGCTCAAGGTAGTTCAGTTTTTCAGGATGGACACTTGTTTGTATTGTAATCTGATTGCCACATTCATAAAAGGATGGCTGTGCAAAGCAGTAGTAATTGAACCAAAATGTGAGACTGGTGAGATGGTGTATGATTTTCTACTCTTACGTATTTCCCCTACACCACAATCCAGCATTTGATTTGCTTTTGGTTTTGTTTTTAATACTGTCTTTCGGTTTAGTTTTTAAAATTATCTTTTAATAATCCTAATAAAAATCTATCAGCTTTTTCAGCAGGATTGATAATGTTCGAAAGAAGATTGGGTTCCTTGCGCTACAGTTTAGACTCAGATTTTGATATAATAAGGACACTTTGCAATATTTTTCCTATTACTGCATATCATCATGATGATTTTTCTATTTAAATTGAGCAACTCTCCTTATTCTGATCTTTACTAAACTAAACAAAGGATGACTGCTGGCCTAATCTCCTGGGGTAGTCTAGTCTTGGCTCTGGAGTCTTGAGAGTAAAATGAACTTTTTGAAATCCTTATCGATGTCTAACACGGGGTTAGAGGGAATCTTCTCCAATGGCTTCCTGAATATGGCAAGTCCAATGGGTATAAAGGATAGAGTATGTGCCTTGAAATCAGACAGTTGGCGTGTCATCCTGGCTTCAACTCCTGCTGGCTGTGTGATCGTGGGCAAGTTACCTAACCTCTCTGACCTGTGTCTCCCTTTTTATAATCTGAGAGTACTAATAGCTATTTCCTAGCATTTGCTTCAGAGTAATTCCCTGCAATACAGACGAGCACCAAGGAAATCTCTGAACCAACCTCTTCATCTACAAATCTTAGCTCCCTTCTTTCCTCCCTAAATTGTTTTTCAAAGGACAATGCTCACAGGGTGTGACTATAAAGGTGTAGCACAGGGGAGATGTTGGGGTGATAGAACCATTCTGCATCCTGATTGTGGTGGTGACAGTAATCTATATAACGGTTAACATTCGCATAAGTACATATCTCCCTGCTCAAGTTAGTGTTGCTGTATCATAATTAAAAACAAAACAAAAACATTGCCCCTGCTATTAAAATGCAAAAATGTCTCTTTGCCTTGCTTCTGACTAGTCTCTCACTCATTGATTCACTCATTCCATAGTCTTGGTTGGGAACTTTCTCTGTATGAAGCACTATGCCAGGTTCTGGGAGCTCAAGGATGGCTGGAAAGGTTATGGCCCCTGCTCTCAAGGAACTCACAATCAGAGGTGGGAAACAAACACATAAGCAGATCATTATATGGGGATATGGGAAGTGCAGAGATGGTGGTGTTAGTCTTCCGTGCCTTCTGTTTCTAATCAGTACCAAATACAGCACCCAAGGTGTGGTGGTGGTTCTACAAAGGTCACGCATCGTCTTTTCTCCACATTCGTGTTCTCATCAGCTCGCCTAAAGTGCCTAAGAAATAGTCCCAGTCCTAAATCAGAAGGAAAATGCTGACTCTCACTGCCACTACCTGCATCGTCAGCATGACCTCTGTGTAGTGCCAATGAAAAGTTTATGTGCTATAAAAAAATTAAAAGATGTAAAACTTCTTTGAACCCTTTTTCAAAAGCTAATTAGAGCCCTAGCCAATTTACCTGCTTCAGTGAAAATCAGAATTAAACATATAGGCTTGGTACATTTGTGCTTAATTATTGTGCGTTTTTGTGCATATTGAAGCTGCTTTATTAGGTTGAGGTACTCAGAGCTCCCTCATCTTGAGGCTGAGCTCTAGGTCCTTATATTTACTTCCTCTGGGTATATTTGGGGGCTGTAGAGGTTGATTAATTATAGAGTACTTTGACCTAGTGACTCTTTTAAATTCAGAGCAATTCCTATTCCCATCTGTACATTATGATTCAAGCAATCATAAATTTTAACATTTGAATACCTGAATCCTTTGTAGTCATTAAACAGCTAAAGTTTAAGGGCTGAATCCTTTTTGGTAAGAGGTAGGGGGTTGTGTGTGTGTGTGTGTGTGTGTGTGTGTGTGTGTGTGTGTGTATGTGTCTGTGTGTCTGTGTACATGTGTATATTCTTAGAGAATCCCTCACAGTTACACTCCTGGACTGACTCTCCATTCTCTATCCCCATTTCATTACAGAAAAATGCAGTTTCATGGTATCTGTTTATAGGGAGTGATAGAGGACAATGGACAAATGTACATTTGGCCATATTCAGTGTAGAAAGTCATAATTGCAACAAGGCCTGAGGGGACATTAAAACTCAACTGAAGGATGTTGCACATGTTCGTGGTGACTTTGGTGTCATTAACTCACACCAGCCATTTTTAAATGGATAATTTATGCCGCCAGATGGTCCTTTTTGGGGATTTTCCATAAAGCTCAATCCCCTTTTTGGCACAGAGAACACCTTTATGTTGTTCCCACACTTATGCAGGCCTGCATAGCTTTTCCCCAGGGGTACAGTTAATTGAGAAGGAGGCTTTTAGTGGTTCACTCATGTAAATTACCTTCAGAAATATGTTGGGAGTTACGTATATCTGAATGCACTGGCAGCCTCTTGGTTGCCTACATGTGAGATAATTCTCTCAAACAAGTACTAAGGATAGTTGTGAAACAGGAAACGAGGCCTGTACCTGCTCCTCGCTCAGAACGCTTTGGTATCTGTTCACCTGCCCTCAAATCCTTTTTCAGGACTCCCTGGCCAAAAGAGGGCCAAAGGTTGCCAGAAGAGACAAATTTCCTAGAGCAACAGGAAGATTATGGAAAGTAAAACAAACCAGACGTGCAGTAAATTACATGGGCGCTTGCAAATGTCTTTTGTAGTATCCTGTTTCCCATTAGTTTATCTCAGCACTTTTCATGCACAGCTTTATTCTCTGGGAAGAAAGGCATAGGAGATTGAAGATGATGTTAGTTGAAAAACTTCAGACAACTTCAGAATGACTTTTGCTTCTCTGACAATGCTGCATTTGTCCCTCCGACTTAGTTTCATTTCCCAGTTATCTCAAAACTGGGTTAGATTCAAAGGTTTTAAGCAAATCATGAATTGATGAAACAAGTCCTATGAAATTCTGTCAAGCACAAATGCACATACCATCAACTCTTGTTTATCTGAAGAAATGAAAAATTACAGAGAAATTGATAATGCAGATAAACAGGAAGGAAACCAATAGGCAACGCCCACATTGGGTTAGACACTGCATGTTGCTTTCATCTGTATGAAAAAATGCTAGTTACAATTGAGTATCTACTGTGTACCAGGTTTTTAAAAAATTAACCTCCTTTAAAATATGCAAGGTATAATGATCCTGCCTCTATAGGGATTAAAAACTGAGAATGCCCAAGCCCACACAGATAGTAATTCTGTGGATTCAAAATCCATATTTAAAACTAAATCTGACTTCAGAGTCTAAGTTTATTTTCTATATTCAGTAACCTCTTTTACCATAAACATTTAAAGCAGCATTTTAGGGTCTCATGTCTTGGACTGGTACCTCATTTAAAACTTTATAATAAGAAACAATAACTCATTAGAGAGACCTGAAAAATATTCTGTTTTTCTTATGCCAAAGCCTTATCATATAACGTGATCTAGAGAAGAAATATATGTTATTAAATATACGTAGGACACAATATATAAGAGTATTAACTGTTAGCAAAGTAAACTATCATTTTCATTTACAAAATCAAATAATCCTCAGCAGTTAGGTCTTTGTTCAAATAGTATCTCATCAGACAGTCCCTCAGTGATCTAAAATAGCTGCTGATCCTCCCTCCATCATCCTATAATTCACAACTCTGCTTTGCTTTCTTTATATCTCTATCCATTTTTTTGTTTCTGAAACAGAGTCTTGCTGTGTTGCCCAGGCTGGAGTGCAGTGGTGTGATCTCAGCTCACTGCACCCTCCACCTCCTGGGTTCAAGTGATTCCCCGTCTCAGTCTCCCAAGTAGCTAGGACTACAGGTACCTGCCACCACGCCTGGCTAATTTTTGTGTTTTTAGTAGAGATGGGGTTTCACTATGTTGGCCAGGCTGGTCTCAAACTCCTGGCCTCAAGTGATCCTCCAGCCTCAGCCTCCCAAAGTGCTGGGATTACAGGTGTGAGCCCACCACACCCTACCATCTGTCTGCTATTATTGTGTGTTTTCTCTCTCTAGGAGTTACACTCCATGAACAGTGGGACTTAGTCTGTCCTTTCTATTGCTGTCTCTCTGACAACCATTACAGTGTCTAGCACATAATAGGTACTCAATAAATATTGATTGAATGAATGAAATGATAAAGCAGAGAATTTGGGGTGCTTTCAATAAACTTGGTAGCAGAATTTGCTACCAAGAATACTCTCAGAATTGGTGTTTACTGCATTTTCAATGTGCAGGCTTTCAGTCAAATCCTATTACTAGCAAGTCGTAAACAGAACAATTGCATGGGCTCAGCCAAGGACCCCACTGACGAGCAGCAGTGCATCGACTATTACGTATCCCTCACCTGAGAGTGTGTTCCTTTAAATGAATGAAACCTTCTTTTAAAAAATATGTATTATTTTTAAGTTCATTGTTGAGTCTGTATTAAGAATCCCAGTAGTGAATCCTTTGTGGAATATTTTATGTAGTATAGACAACCTCCTTTACCTACCTGTGAAAAAATTCAGATTTCCATACCAAATTTTCTCTTATGCCTGTGTATGAGACACTTCAGATCCTTGCTACTCAAAGTGTGGTCTGAGGACCTGCAACATGGTATCACTTGGGGGCTTACTAGAAATACAGAATCCTGCCCGGGCACAGTGGCTCATGCCATAATCCCAGCACTGTGGGGGCCCAAGGTGGGAGAATTGTTTGAGGCCAGGAGCTTGAGATCAGCCTAGGTAACATAGCAGAACCCTGTCTCTACAAAAATTTTTTAAATTAGCTATGCATAGTTGTGTGTGCCTATAGTCCTAGCTACTTGATAGGCTGAGACAGGAGCCTTGCTTGAGCCCGGGAGCTCAAGGTTACAGAGAGCTATGATTGTGCCACTGCACTCCAGCCTGAGCAACTGAGTGAGACTCTGTCTCAAAACAAAAGAGAAACAAACAGAAAAACAGAATCTCAGGCCCCACCTAGACCACTAGAATTTTAACAAGCTCTCCTGGTGATGCTTACGCATGTTACAGTTTGCAAAGCGCTGATTTAGGCTGCTGCTTTCTTCCTTTTGGTGGGTTCTCTTTACTCAGTAAGGAGAACTGTCTGGAAGCCACCTTAACTTTAAATATCATGCTCCCCAACCTTTCTCTCTATGTTAAGTAGGTTCTCTTTAAAACAATACTAGATAGGTAGAAATCTAGCATCTTTTCAAACAGATTAGAGAAGATTGTATTCTGGGTGACTCTAGATACCTCACTACAAGAAAAACAATTCTCTAGAATCTTTCTCTCTCCCATAGTCCTCCAGTTTAGGGCCTGTTGTTTGAAGAAGAATGGCTGGTCATCTAATCATTATCATTAAAGTCAAGCCAAGACATTGAATCCTTATTAAGTGCTGACTGTGTACAGTACACTAGAGTAGATACAGAGAGGACTCCAGCAGGGCCCTATTTCCAAGGGCAAACCTCTGAATTTCCAGCAGTATCAGTAACTACCTGTAAGGTGGGAACTGTTCCTTCTGCTCCATCTCTGACGCAAAGTTATGACAGATGAGATAATGAAGTCCAAAGTCGTTTGTGAAAGTTAATATTCTCTAATCATGTGAAATATCATCATTAGGATTATTGAGGAAGCCAGGCCTTACCCAGCTGAGAGTAGTTGAAAGCGCACGGGATTAAGTGTCATAGGAGTAAGAGAGCTGATATGATTTTGATATGCATTTCTCTAATGACCAGTGATGATGAGCATTTTTTCATGTTTCTTGGCCTCATAAATGTCTTCTTTAGAAAAGTGTCTGTTCATATCCTTCACCCACTTTTGAACAGGTTTTTTTTTTTTTTTTCTTGTAAATCTGCTTTAGTTCTTTGTAGATTCTGGATACTAGCCCTTTGTCAGATGGGTAGATTACAAAAATTTTTTCCCATTCTGTTGGTTGCTGGTTCACTCTAATGATCATTTCTTTTGCTGTGCAGAAACTCTTAAGTTTAATTAAATCCCATTTGTCTATTTTGGCTTTTGTTGCCATTGCTTTTGGTGTTTTAGTCATGAAGTCCTTGCCTATGTCCTGAATGGTATTGCCTATGTTTTCTTCTAGGGTTTTTATGGTGTTAGGTCTTATGTTTAAATCTTTAATCCATCTGGAGTTAATTTTAGTGTAAGGAATAAAGAAGGAGTCCAGTTTCAGCTTTCTGCACCATGGCTAGCTAGTTTTCCCAACACCATTTATTAAATGGAATCCTTTCCCCATTGCTTGTTTTTGTCAGGTTTGTCAAAGATCAGATGGTTGTAGATGTGTGGCATTATTTCCAAGGCTTCTGTTCTGTTCCACTGGTCTGTATCTCTGTTTTGATACCAGTACCATACTGTAGCCTTGTAATTGATTACTGTAGCCTTGTAATATAGTTTGAAGTCAGCTAGCCTAATGCCTCTGGCTTTGTTCTTTTTGCTTTTGATTGTCTTGGCTATGCAGGCTCTCTTTTGGTTCCACATTGAGATACCATCTCACACCAGTTAGAGTGGTGATCATTAAAAAATTTGGAGACAACGGATGCTGGAGAGGATGTGGAGAAATAGGACACTTTTACACTGTCGGTGGGAGTGTAAATTAGTTCAACCATTGTGGAAGACAGTGTGGCAATTCCTCAAGGACCTAGAAATAGAAATTCCATTTGACCCAGCAATCCCATTACTGTGTATATACCCAAAGGATTATAAATCGTTCTATTATAAAGACACATGCACAGGTATATTCATTGTGGCACTGTTTACAATAGCAAAGACCTAGAACCAGCCTAAATGCCCATCAGTGATAGACTAGACAAAGAAAATGTGGCACAGATACACCATGGAATACTATGCAGTCATAAAAAAGGATGAGTTCATGTCCTTTTCCGGGACATGGATGAATCTAGAAACCATCATTCTCAGCAAACTGACACAAGAACAGAAAACCAAACACCGCATGTTCTCACTCTCAGGCAGGTGTTGAACAATGAGAACACATGAGCACAGGGAGGGGCATATCACCCACTGGGGTCTGTTGGGGGCTGGGGAGCTAGGGGAGGGACAGTGTGGGGTGGGGAGGTTGGGGAGGGATAACATTGGGAGAAATGCCTGATGTAGATGACAGGAGGATGGAGGCAGCAGACCACTGTGGCATGTGTGTACCTATGCAACAATCTTGCAAGATCAGCACATGTACCCCACAACCTAAAGTACAATTTAAAAAAAAAAAAAAGAAGAGAGCTGATAATCTGACCAGAGAATAAGGGACAATTTCCTTAAAGGGTAGCAGTTACACTGGATTTAGATGGAATGAGACTGAGAAATGTTCATGTCTCTCTTGAAAGTGAGACTTGCCTTAGTCTTTTGATCATTAGTATATGTAAATTTAAATCTTCTTCATACATATTTCTTCCTAAGTTGAAAGGCAGCTCTGTGGCTGTTCTGTGAACCTTTCTCGGGCTATATTTGTCCCCAAAGTTGACAATTTATACCAGGGCTGTAGAGGACTTCACGGATGAGTGGGTTGCACCACTTTCAGATTTGAGACCACATCTGCATTAAGCATACACGTATCAGTAAGTTTCGGCAGACCTAAAAAGTAAAGCAAAAATTTTTATTGTAAAAAAAAAAAAGCCATGAAATTACAGGACTTTTCAGTGAAATTCAGTACTGTGTTTGAAATACATGCATAAGAGGCTACTTAAATTTTCTCCTGTAGAAAAAAGCATTCAAAACTCTAAATGCCTTCAATTATACTGGAATTGTAAAACGATTAACAGACACGGTTACATCCACCAAAATGATGGAAGCTTCAAAACAGTTCAGTGAAAGTTTTGAAGTCAAATTTTATAAGTAGTAAACGTAGTAGTATTTTTATAAATACTTTTAGAGATACACTTCTCCGCAAAGAGTAAGTTGTTCTCATTTTCGAAGGTCAAAATTAAGTACTTTAGACCAGTCTCAGTGCCTCATGCCTGTAATCCCAGCACTTTGAGAGGCCAAGGGGCATGGATCACTTGAGGTCAGGAGTTTGAAACCAGCCTGGCCAACATGGTGAAACTCCATCTCTACTAAAAATACAAAAATTAGCCAGGCATGGTGGCCCTCCTGCAATCCCAGCTACTAGGGAGGCTGAGGTAGGAGAATCATTTCAACCCAGGAGGTGGAGGCTGCAGTGAGTCGAGATTGCACCGTTGCACTCCAGTCTAGGCAGCAAGAACAAAACTCCATCTCAAAAACAAAAAAAATTAACTACTTTAAGAACATATTTTCTGTTCCTATCACAAGTATTAAGAAACTAGTGTTTTAAATATTGTTTAAAGTCATCTTTCAAAGCATATTTCAGTAAACATCTGGTTAGTCGGCAACCCAGGGCATTTAGAACTAGGGTTCTGTGTCACAACTACTGGCAGCAGAGTTGAATTTTGCAGACTTAGGTTAGTTACTGTAATTTTAAATATTACATGTGAGGTTCACTTGGATTCCCAACTCTGCTGGTCCTAATTTGACTGCCAACAATCATTTATCAATTTCAAGAGTGAAGGAAGTCTACCGACTTAGACTTCTAGCTGAGACACAGAGGAAGCCCATTATCAGTGCCAGTAAAAAGGTAGTGAATGGTAACAATAGTGCATTGATCACGGACACTCCACTGCACTAGCATATAATAGAGAAAATGATTACATCTCCCATCATCTCCTGCTGGAATAAGAATAGTCAGTGCCACAGAACATTGCCATGGGATTGATGTCTTGGCTTTTCTTCTGCGTATGTGGAGCAGTAGGAAAGCATCATCTGTGACCAAATCCTCTTCCATGATCTCTTCTCATATTGGCACCTGCTCATTAGAGACTGATGCACCAGGGGCCACGGGTACAGTAACAAGGGGCCTCTTCTTTTTTTTTTTTTCTTTTTTGAGACGGAGTCTCGCACTGTCGCCCAGGCTGGAGTGCAGTGGTGTGATCTCGGCTCACTGTAACCTCCACCTCCCGGGTTGAAGTGATTCTTCTGCCTCAGCCCTCCCGAGTAGCTGGGATTACAGGCACATGCCACTACGCCTGGCTAATTTTTGTATTTTTAGTAGAGATGAGGTTTCACTGTGTTAGCCAGGATCGTCTCGATCGGCTGACTTCATTATTCGTCCATCTCAGTCTCCCAAAATGCTGGGATGCATGAGCCACCACGCCCGGCAAGGGGCCTCTTCTTTACAGACTCTTCTTGATCAGCGAAATTTCACCCAAATAAGGGGTTATGACAGGAAAGCTGTATTACAAAATGAGCACTGTAACTGCCCTTCAAAAATCCCTTGCCTTCTTTATCAAGGCTATGTTTTCTTGATGTCAGAAAAAGGCCTAAAACAGCTCCTTGTAATTGGCCTCTAAAAGGGTTACCTATTAGAGGAAAAGAAACATTCTTCTCATACACGCACACCTATACTCTGTGTATGTGTTGTATACATATATGATAAAGCATGATCCAAAAAATTGTTGAGATTCCTAAAGCCTCTAGTACCTGGCAACTTGGTAGCCATTCAATCAATATTTGTTTAATAACTAAGTAATAAGATGGAGATCACACATGTCTCATTTTGTCCTTCAAGTAAGATCAAGCGCTCCTAAGCAGAGTGATGTATACATTTGTCTAACGAATGAGTGTTGCTCCACTTGCATGGGAGAACCCAGATGTACAATTTTGTGAATGCAGAAGCTCTCAGGAAAACAGATGCTGCATTTCAGCTGGTCTTGTCTGAATAAATAAATTACCCAAATCTCCAAATTTTTAATTTCATGTTTGAAAATGAAGCTGTGTAAATATTCTAGAAGGGGAGGAAGAAGGAGATGTAGTGTATACGTTAGGTTTATGTGTGAAATCCTCCTCCCTGCCCTGTGCCTGTCACTGTCCTCAGTACAGTCCCTGTGGCTCAGGTGGCCAACTCATAGTGTGGCTTGGGTGGAGCTTGCTGTAAGGAGGAACTTTAAAGCAAATTTCATTCCAGCCACAGCAATCTTCATAGGCTTGCTGGGGAGGGAGATGACACGTGAGATATAGAATGTATTAAGAAGAAGAAAAAGTACAAATTAAGAATTCTAAAAGTTAGTCATTCTCGTATTCTACCATGAGCAAGCCTGAGATTTTTAGCAAACTACTTCTCTGAATTTTCATTTCCTCATATGTAAACATTGAGGACAATAAAACAGCCTTGCCTTCCTAACTCGTAGCTTTGAAAAGATCAAATGAGATGATAAGAACAAGAACTACCATTTATTAAGCATCAGCTGTGTGTAAAAGTATTGTGCAGGGCACTATACATATTTTTAATATATGCAAAGTATATTTAATAAATCAAAATGCCTTAAAGAAATACTGTATATCCTTTTTAGGGGATAAATACTTTGAAAACCCTAAAATTACCATGTGAATTTTAAATACTATGAAATGTATTTGTTAACATATTTTACACCATTACATCTATTATATGCAGAACACTGCAAAAATGATAGAAGAAAGATGAAAATAAGCAAAACAGAACTTGCCTTCAAAGAGCTCACAGTCCAGCAAAGAAAGGAAGGGTAACTGGTTAAACAAGTACCCAGTGGCTATAAAATATAAGATGTAGAGTACAGCAAGCATCATATGGGTGAGGAGTTTATTCAGTGGCTTAGGCCACAGTCCTCCACTGTGCCTGCTTGAAATACCTGGTGCATCAGCCATTTCATTGTTAAAGGAGCAGCATTGAATACTGGCCCCTGTTTCCTTCCTTTCATAATGGAGTCTAATCTTACTCCATCTCTAAGAAGCACCTAGAGAGCTGACATACTAGGAAGTCCTCAAGAAGTACATGCACAGAGATACGGTTTACCATTCCGTACCCATGGACCCAAATCTCCCCTGTCTGAAATAGACAGTTTTCTGATTTGTAGATAATAGAGTAGGTAGAATACAAGCAAATAATTTACTTAGAGGGAACAAAATTCATCTGAATAGAGATTAAATTCATCAGAAAGTAAAAGAACCAGGAAGTATAGTTGGAGGAGGAGTAAAGAAAGATAAAAAAAGACAGATAAATCGATCATCAATAGGTAATAGAGCAGGCTTACCTAAGAGTATACTGTGATTTCCTATATCTAATATTTTAAAAATATATATAGAACTTAAATTGAAGATAGTTTTAACCACAGATATAATGATGAAAATACTTCAGTGGTCTTACCTACTCAGTTCTATTATATGAACACAGTATAGCTATTTTATAGACTCAAGACAAGTTGATTAACAATAAATATATATTGGCTTGTATGTTGTCACTGCTGCTGAAATGTTAAAGTGTTTTATAAGTAATAGCAATAATTAATGTTTATTGAGCACCTACTATGGGCCACACATTGTTCTAAGCTATATACATACATACACATGTAAGCATATACGTGTGTGTACATATACATTCATTCAAATTGTGAAAAAGTAATACAAATCACTAATACTACTGTCTGCAAACTTATTTGCCTCTCTCCTAGGGTCTTACATTTATCCTGCTTACTGATAATTCTCTTTAAATGTTAAATAACCAAATATAGCACCAACAGTTTATATGGAAATAAAGTTCTGTGGGTTTTGGCCATCAGTGTTTTTAATAAAGTAGTTTTTTAGCCCCGAGAGTAAGAGCCTTTTACTTGGGGAACTGGGGAGAGAGGGAAGAAAGAAGTCCTTGGCCCGTGCAGATCCCAGGCACCAATAGTGTGTGCAGCCCACTGCTGTGCGGCAGTTTCTGATGAGGCTGTGCACATCCCAATGGCTTTCCTGCTCAGCAGAGGATTACAATAATGCCTATTTATCCAGCTCTGTCCATCCAAGGATTTTAGATACATCGTAAACTCATCAATTAATCAGAGACATGGCACCCATTTCGAAATGCTGGGTGAATTACATCCTAGAAGATTACGAGAAATGCTCGCGTCGGCAGAGTAAATCAAGAACTATTTCCTGATGGATTCCTGAATGACACACCAAGCACTGAATTGAAGAGGGCTCTCTCCGGCACTGATTCACAAAGTATATCTCAAGTGGAAGAAAACTTCCAGAATAAAAAGTCACTTTATTTCAAAGCATCTGTTAAACTTGAAAAATTAAACTGAGGTAGAATGGCAAAACCCATTAGATATTAATACAATTAATTGACTTCCCTCTTCAAAGTATTACTGACCTCCCTTTCTTAACAACTGAAACCCCTCTGAAACCTTTGGGTTTTTTTTTAAATACAGGGTTACTTTGGCTTTTGATTCTCTGGTCTTTTTCGAATGAGGAACTCTTCCTGTGGTCCAGCACGCTCAGCCCGCTGTGGGGATCTGGCTTTCCAGACAGCTGTGAATGTTCGGTATTTATTCAGACAATACTGCCATACTTTGATAATTTACTGTGGTCCAAGCATCTTGTTCGTCATTTTGAAGAAACATTCCAGTCTTAGGGATCTTCTACTTTGTATGTAATGAGAGGTAGTTTAAAGTTTTCATTTGCGTAGCTGGAAGTGCACTCGTGTCATTAGAAATTCAAGGAATGGCAACTCAATATCCATTTTGAATCTGAAGGGTCTTCTGCAGCACCAGATTATTCTGCCATGTTAGCTAGCCCCACCCAGAAGCCACTTAACTATGATTAGCTTCCAAGATTAATGAATTCTAGGATATCATGATTACTTATGACTTAATGCCAGTCAGAACTTGCCATCTGCCTTTCAGCCATTTCGTGAACCCAGCGGAAGAGAGCATTTGTCAAAATGGCTGTGTAACATCTCTCATGTCTGGACACTCTTTAGGGACTTATATAAGCAACACTTCATGTTCTAATGTCAAAATACACGTGTAAGGCTTAGGAGTAGTATGGGATGCTTAAGAATGCTTTTCAGGGCCAGTTCTTCTTTGATATTTATCACTTCATGGTGGTGACACCTGCTTCTAATTTTAAGAGTTCTTTCTTCCAGTGGATTTTTTTTTCCTTCAGAAATCTTATCCTCAAAAGACTTAACTAGCAATTTTTCTCCTTTTGACGTGCTTGATGTTTTTATGAGTTTGTCCATCAGCATTGAAACCTTAACGTACCTTTAGTTTAGAAGAAGAAAAAAATCCTTGTGACACACATTTATTATATTGGGTCACATAAATTTTTGCCCTGACCACACATTCGGAGACTTTTACAGAAATATAATTTATTAGAAATGTCATTATCTGCCACTTGGCCTACTTGATAGTTGTCTTAAGTTGACAAAAGCTATAGACATAGAGAACTTCTTCCTTGAAGGAGCGATTCAGTAAATAACTTTCACCCAATACCCTTATTTGGTTGTCTTTTACACCCAAGGACCAGGTTGGTGGCAATTGTCATTTGAGAGTTAGTAAGCGGAGGGACAAAGACAGAGAGGAACCTAGTCTTGTCTCTTTAGAGACATAGGGAAATAGTCCTTTGGTTTGGGGGTAGCTAGCCTAGCTGTAGTGCTCGATGTGGTTTGCTTTCTTGTTTTTATCTTGTATAAAGACCTTTTCCTCACAAGTGCTGGATAAAGTTCATTGCATGAGTAGAAGAAACTGCAGAAGATGGTATATAGCTAACAGCCCGTTCTGATTGGTCTATGCAGAGTTGCCTGTATAAAATTGGATCCTTGTGTTCGGTTCCAAAAAAAGGTGTGAATGTGAAGAAGAAGTGTTAAATCATGACTCCAGAGAAAATGTCGGCCATGAGCAGTTTTTAGTTTAAGTGAAAACCAAACTTTAGGATTTGGACACATAAGACAAGGAGGAAAAAGGGTGAATCATTAACTCCACTAGAAAAGGATGGTGGTGATCAAGTTTCACCCAACTTGAATAAGATACCCAACAAAGACTGTGACTGATGGCACTAACTCATTTACTTAATTGATATGCAAAACTCTGCCAAGCATTTACCCTTAGTGTCAAATAAGTAATTTTTAATAAAATATTTTGAAGATACAAAGACAGTTAAGAAAATAGCATGCTTTTTAATAATTACACTCATAAGTAAATGGATCATTACGTTGTCACAAAGAATGACAGCGAGCAGAAACAGCCTGCTAATCCCTCTTAGATAAGTATTTAACATAATTAGACAGACACCATCTCTTCTGTTGAATGTAGCATTAATCATTAGAAGTGCAACTTTACACAGCATACTTGTTTCTGATATGTCATTGTTAAAAAAAAAAAAAGCAAACTATTTTGTCAGATACCGGGCTTCAGAAAATGACTCATGTAGTTGTGTGATTTACATAAATACAACTATTTCGCTTTTTATTGTTTTTTGTTGGGTTTAATAGTGTTTAATAGTAGTGTGGTCCTTTTACATCCATGAAGCTGCATTTAAGGTTAGTGGTTCATTCATTTTGTTTTGCAAAATATTGGTATAATGAACATACTTGAATTTGAAGTGATCTTTGGCTCATCTACCTAAACTGAAGGCACAACTCTTTCAGAGAAAGATTTTCTTACAAGGAATGGGCTAGAAGTTTTCTGCATTAAATAAAAGCTCAAGAGAGAACCTCTTTCTATAAAAAAAAAATTGAGGTTAACATGATGGAATGTATTGCCCTCTTCAAGTATTCATAAACACTACCTTTAAAAAAATTCATTTTCTTTTGCTATGTAGCTTCTAGCTTGAACTGTGATCTACTGAATACTTATAAAGTGATAGCAGCTCAATTCATTGCACAACGCTACCTTCCCACTTTCTCAGCGACTCCAAGGCCTTCGAAGGCAAAGAATGGGGTTATGGAAGGATGGCAGGCAGATTTCACTAAGTAACAGGTGGAGGTCAAAGCAGTTTATTTGTGGGATGAACAGAGTGCAGAGATGAAAAAGCAAATGCTTTGCCATAATAAGATTTAGCAAGAAAATGCTGACGACACGAAGCCTTAGATTCTAGCTGACAGAACCTTTTCTCGTGTTTATTACTTGATTTCACAGTTCAAACAATTTGAAGAGGCCTAAAATTTTCCTTCTTTTTCCCCTATGAAATGTTTCAATCAGTTTCAAATTTTTACTTCAGCTGGGTGCTCTGCTTATATCCAAGGAACACAGGGACTGATGGAGCTCCAGCACAGGCGTGTCCCAGACATGGAGCCTCGCAGACTATGCAGCTCCTTCAGATTACATTTTATACACAGGACCCTTAAACTCTAGCTCTCTATCATGTTTTAACTGACAGAAGAAAGTATATTTAAGTAAATACTAAAGTTCACGTCATCAAGGCTAATTTTATATGCCAACGAAAGTATTTATAAGGGTGTTTACCAAGTTTGAACACTGGGTTACTTCCAGCTTGTTGGAGATGGAGAGGAAAGTCTTTCATTTTTTTTTTTCCCCATTATACAATTCTATATTTGTACAGTGAATATGTTTCACTTTTGGAACTTAAGAAAAAGACTAAACATGCTGAAAAATACAAAATAAGGTTTACCTGCTGTTGTACAGCATGACCAAAAAAGGGATTTGGTATCATATCATATAGACCAGAGCTGTCCAATAGAACTTTCTGCAATGATAGAAATGTTCTGTGTCTATAGTGTCCAGTATTCTAACCATGAGCCACATGTGGCTACTGAGCCCTTGAAATTTGGCTATGCTGAGCAACTGAATTTTTAAATTCATTTAATTTTAATTAATTTAAGTAGCCACATGTGGCTAGTAGCTTCCATACTGGGGAGGGCAGATATAAACCAAACATATGTATGATTGAGTTTTTTGCTATTCAGCTGGATATCTAAGCAGAATGAATAAAACATTATGCTATTTTATACTATGTGTATTGTTTATGCAAAGAAATAATTTGGTTTTCTCAGAAATGTCTTCTTTATCCCCAGTCCTTCTGTGAATGCGTATAATTGCTGTGTAGAGCCAAAATCAGTCCTTCCCTGAACACATGGGGGGATGGGATGGCTAGGGGGCAGATGGAATGGATAGGGAATCTCCAACCTCTTGTAAGTATATGGAGCATGTAACACAATTTTTTTTATTTCAGTCCTGTCACTGGGGTGTCTGTGTTTACCTTGAAAGGAGAGGAAATCCCCCAACTAGTCAAGAGATTTTATTTTTGGCCCAGAAACCAGATTTTTATATGACATTTTCCTTGTGTCTATTCTTTACTCTCTCTGGTTGTAAATTTTCACTCGCAAATGAACATTTGGAATATATTATAGAGCTCATCATTTCTTTCCCCCTGAATAATCCATATAATTTTTACTCCATACTCCCATTTTTTTAAAAATGGAAGAAATCACTGGTGTCCCCAAGCCATTTAAATTACCCGAACTTCTTTATGATGTGATCATTCTTTGGGGGTCCTTTTAGCTCATTTTAAATGGTTGCATATAGAGTAAGAAGGATAAACCTCAGAAGCTATATTAACTTTCATTTATGCTCTCTATCATAAAAATGATTTTAAAACATTTTTATTCACTGAAAAAGGCTAAAAGTCAAAATAGTCTGAGACTGTTTTACCTTTTTATTGTTGAGTGTGCTAATCATAAAAAATTATGTTAGAATGAACCCTAATGGATTTTACCATTAGGACACAAATCTAGCAAACGTGCAGTGTCTTCAACGACCTCACTGTATGACGCAGCATGTGTTTATGCTCACCGCAACAGAATGGTCCCTTCACTGTGGGATTCTTCTGTCCAATCACAGCCTTTATTTGGCATCATGGTAAGAGACAATCTCATTACAAGGTATACTTTAAACGGTTCTAGAAAGGTCCTGTTCCTGCCTGTGGGAGAATTACTAGAGTGCAGTATAGCTCTGCATCTGGAAGAGATGTGTCTGAGTGTAAATCTGATGGTGGATGACTTGCAAAAGATGGTGCTGGTACTCAACATTCATCCTGGGCTTGAGAAATTGTCGCTGAAATTTGTGCTGACACCATTACTCACAGACATGACTGGGCTGTCTGGTCCCTGCACTTAGATCTGGTGGAGTAGGGGACTCTAAATGCCTGAGTGTAAAAAAGAAGAGTTACAAAGCAGTTAGCATCATTTAGACTTGGAATGTGTGCAAGAAGAAAAATGTTGAAGTGTCGTTAATAGTTCGGATTTAAATCAGCCCATGATGGGTTTGTATCAGTATGATAAATAAGTAGTACTCCCCCACACCCTCACCCAGAAGTAAGCATCTTGGTATCATGGTACACTGAAAGGAGCAAGAGCTTTGGTTTCCTGGGTTCAAATCCTGGCTCCTCCACTTACTGATTGTGTAACCTCTCACCTTCTTAAGGACTCCTCTCCCTCAGGCACCCTCTCTCCTCTGAGTCATGGCTTTCTGCCTGTCTGCTGGACCATTCCCATCAGTAGACAAGCTTGCTGGACTCTCCCACCTTCAGAAAGCTATCCCTTGCTTCCCTCCCTCTTCCTGTAGCCACGACCCTATTTTTCTGCTCTCCTCTGCAGATTCCTCCCTCATTTCATGGGATTTGCCTATACCATTTTCCCTGTTTCTTCACTTCCCACTGACTTTATAAACTGTTCTTTCCTCTCTTATATGTGCCTCACTCTCCTACATCTCACTTTTCAAGACTGTCAGAAACATTCATGTTGCCAAATCCAGTGGACCCTTTTTTCTCATTATACGTGATCTCTCAATGGCATTCAACTCAGTTGATTGCAACCTTCTCCTTGAAACACTTCTTAGTTTCTTTAAAGACGTACTCTCCTATGAGTTAAATGTCTCAACTTAGTTGCCTGT
>CAUYLG010067893.1:0-83233 GCA_963573385.1 Cacajao melanocephalus
AGACAGTGGGGTCTGGAGGGCTACTCAGGCAGTGCCAGCATGGCATGCCAGAATAGCAAGTTTATTGTGTGCATAAGTCTGATTATATATCTTTTAGTTCTTCCTTGATGATGTAAACTACATTGTAACATTAAACAGTAAAAGCAGGAACAGAAATCAATGGCGTGAGAACTGAACAGTAAAAGCAGTAACAGATATCAATAGCTACATTGTGACATTGTTATTTATTACAAAGTAAAGAAGGGAACATGCAGCACAGCTTGACTCACTTGGGGTCCCCACTCAAGGTCAACAGAGCCATAAATCTTTTGCAAAAACAGAAATTGAGATAACACACAATATCTAGTAAAACCACACAACGTCTCATGAAACCGCTATGCTGGAGCTCAGCGTTCTGCTCCAAATTTTAATAACAAACAGTATTCTGCAGAAGTCACGCATCAACACTCTCCCCTTTCCCTCAGCTCAGCAGCCTCCAGGGAGAGGTGAAAGGTGTATGGGCCCAAGCTCAAAATGGCCACGGTACAGCTAAGCACCGTGAACGGGAGCAATCCCCACACATGCTGACCCAATTTCATTTATTTTAAGATGATTATATAGAAAAAGATAATAGTCATAGACAAAACAGTACTGTCAGTAATAGCAATAACAGTCAGACAACCTCCATCAGTTAATACTTTGGTGAGAAAGTTCATTTATTTGATAAGTATTTATTGAGCATCCAGGATGTGCCAGGCCATGGAAATCATAACAGTCAAGATTCCTGCTCTCCTAGATTTTCTATTTTAGTGGGGAAGATAGAAAAGTGCATAAATAATAAAATAAGTAAGACTATTTTTTATAATGCTTAGTGTTTTGAGGAAAATAAAGGATAGTGGACTGGAGAGTAACTGGGAGGAAGAAATGATTATTCAGACTGGATGATCAGGGAAGGCCTCTTTAAAGAAGTAAGGTTTCAGCTCAGACCTGAGCAATGAAGAGCCAGCCATGGGAGAGACAGAGGTAACATGTTCTGAGCTCACAACATACAAAGTCCCTGAGGTAGGAACACATTTGGTGTGTTTGAGGAGTAGCCAGGAGGCCAGTGTGACTGGGTGGTAGTGAGCAGTGGGGGTGGGAGCCTGTGACGGGTATATGAGGCAGGCAGAAACCAAATCCTGCTGGGCCTTGTAGCTGCTTGTAAAGAGTTAGATTTCTTTCCAAGTTTGATAGGAAGCAACTGGAGGATTTTCAGCAGAGTAGTATTAGAATCTGTTTTATTCTTTTAAAAAATGAGTCTAGGCCGGGTGTGGCGGCTCATGCCTGTAATCCTAGCAATTTGGGAGGCCGAGGCGAGTGAATCACGAGGTCAAGAGCTCGAAACCATCCTGGCTAACACAGCAAAATCCCGTCTCTACTAAAAATACACAAAGCCGGACCTGGTGGTACGCACCTGTAGTTCTAGCCACTTGTGAAGCTGAGTGAGGCAGGAGAATCGCTTGAAACCAGGAGGCGGAGGTTGCCATGAGCCAGCATCATGCCACTGCACTCTAGCCTGGGCGACAGAGCAAGACTCCATCTCAAAAAAGAAAAGAAAAGAAAAAAAAAGAACAAATGAGTCTGATTGCTGGGGCTGGATTGGGGCAGAGGATGGAAGCATGAGGCAAGCGTGGGACAGGAAGTTTAAACAGTCTTGCAGAATTTGGGACAGGGTGAAGGCTGTGAAGATAGAAACCAGTAGGCAGAGTTGGGCTGAGAATCCTGTTTTAAGTGGAGCTCTAAAGGGCAACTAAAAGGCCAGTGGGGAACCTTGGAGGGAGAGAGGTAGAAGGAAGGAATTCTACTCCTGCAGCCAGTCTCCCCAAATTCCCAGGCTTCCTTTGACATATGTGAACAGACACTCTGGTCAGGGGCCGCTGAGGGACCTGAGCGATTATGCAGGAAATAAAGACTTGCCAAATTGCTTTAAACTCAGCCCATCTCCATCCTGGCTTTCACCACACTTGACGTGAACATGTAACTGAGCTTGTAAATAACTGTGCTTGGAGGCAGAGCTGGGAATTACGCCCCTCTAGACAGCTATTCAGAGGCTGAGAGAATAGGGCCCACTTGCTGTAATGCTATGCATTAAAAAGCACTTATGCTGCTAAAACCAGCATTAGAATTGCACATAAACATTGCTGTCATACTCTCAATGGGACTCTGGAGTCCAAGTGGGACTCTAAGAATCTGCAGCGGGAGAAAAGCCATCTCAGGCAGTGCGATGATCTCTCCCCAACAGCCCACTGAGCATCATTGCCTCTCTCCTGTGGAGAATCCCTTCCATAAATGCGGAGAAAAATGAGCTTATTTCCAAGCCAAGATTAAACTTTGTCCATACTGCATGGAGAATATAAGCTTCTGAGAGAAGAGAAATGAAACCAAGCCAGGAAAGCATATCCATCCAAAAGTGGCAGGAAGGGATGGCCCAGGTGTTCTTGGGCGTTATCTGAACCTCCAGGCACAGTGCCTGGCACATAGCAAGTTGTGAATGAATGAATGAATAAATGAATGAATATGAGATCCATATATTCCCAAAGTGTAGTCTTAACAATCTTTTATTTATTCATTTTCTGTTTAAGAATTAAATAAACCTGCTGGGACAAGTATCCACAAACAGCCTTAGGGGTTACATCTGGGCAACTTGTACCCATTCAGAAGTTTGTGCTGCATGCACAGTGCATCCAACCCATCCCAATAATTCATCCCCTAATGTGATCTGAAGTCTAGAATTATCCGTGGCTGAACATCAGGGAATGACTCAATATTAAGTAGTCATCTGGAGTATATCTCTAGTGGTCCACAGTCTATCCTAAAAAAAATAATTGCTGAGATTAGCTGGCTGTTCAGATAATTGTCAAGTCTCAAGTTTAGTTGGTTCTTAAATAAGCAAAAGAGATATTTCTACAATCTCAAGTGCCCAGCTGGAAGGGGAAAGATGTTCAATAAGAATGCTGCCCTGGTGTGAGGTCAGCCTTTATGCAGTGTGTCTCATTCCCCATCTATTAGAAGGAATCAAATTATTACCAGTCTTGCAAGGATGCTACAAGGATAAATAAATCAACACATAAGGACACTCTACCTCAGGCCCAACATATGCAAAGCTTCTCATGGAAGAGAAAAAAGTAATTAAAAGCAAACAAGCAAACAAAATCCTTCTGAAGCCCTAAAACAGATGTCCCAGAATTCAGTACTAAAGAGTCCTTCACTGGGCTTTATTGACCATTAGCACCATGTTGATTCTTATTTAATATGCAGTTATCAGTAATGTATATATCATTCTGCAACAAATTAAAAACAACATACACTAAGAAAGTTTGGACCTTAAAGAAAAGGTACAATGTTCGCTAGGAAAGAGATGGTAAGCTGTACCAAAAATCAGACATAAATATATCCAACCTTTTCCAATGAGAAGGTGTTTATATTCTGTTTGTATATCTAAAAGAGATACAGAAGAAAATGAGAGAGCAAATTATATTGACCTTTGGCAATAGCCATCAAGATATGGTTAGGTTATGTTTCTGGTCCTTCTTTCCTAAGTACAAGACCTTTCAGAAATTTGTAGACCTTTTCAGTAATTTGGCTATTAAAATGTGAAAAATCAAGAAGTTTTAGGAATTTCTGCAGAGTTCTGGAAATGTTCTATATTGAGATCTACAATGGCAGTCACATAGGTATATACTTATGTAAAAATATTGACCTATTTAAGATTTGTGCACTTAACATATGTATGTCACACACACACACACACACACACACACACACACACACACACATAACTCCTAGACAATAAAGTATTAATTTCTAGAAAAATTCATTTATATGGAACATCTTATTTCCCAGTGTTGGCATATGAATGAAGAATCATTTTGCTTCTCATACATATTAATTGTAAAGGTAGCTACCACTGACAGAGTCTTTTTACCAAGTACCATACCCTATGCTAATGGCTGTAAAATTAACTCATTTAATCTTCAATAAAAACTGGGGTTCAGAGAAGCTAAAGTGTAAACTCCTCAACAACAGGGAACTATATCTGTGATTGCAGCCTGTCTGTCTTCAGAATCATTGTATCCCCACCACATAGACTGGTGTTTGGAATATGGTTAGTACTCAATAAATATTTGTGAAATGAAAAATACTTTGTCCAAAGTCATGTAACTAATATTTAAATTTTTTTCTTTTTAAAAAACTTTTATTTGAAGTTCAGGGGTACATGTGCAAATTTGTCACATAGGTAAACTTGTGTCATGAGGGTTTGTTGTACAAATTATTTCATCATCAGGTATTAAGCCTCATACCTGTTAGTTGTTTTTCCTGATTCTCTTCCTCCTCCCACCCTCCATCCTCTGATAGGCCCCAGTATGTGTTGTTTCCCTCTATGTGTCCATGTGTTCTCATCATTTAGCTCCCACTTGTAAGTGAGAACATGCAGTATTTGGTTTTCTGTTTCTGTGTTAGTTTGTTAAGGATCATGGCTTCCAGCTCCATCCATGTCTGCAAAGGACATGACCTTGTTCTTTTTTATGGCTGCATAGTATTCCATGGTATATATGTACTACATTTTCTTTATCCAGTCTATCATTGATGGACATTTAGGTTGAATCAATGTCTTTGCTATTGTGAACAGTGTTGCGATGAACATGCATGCATGTGTCTTTATGATAAAATGATTTATGTTCCTTTGGGTAGGTATACCCAGTAATGGGATTGCTGGGTTGAATCACCACACTGTATTCCACAATGTTTGAACTAATTTAAACTCTCACCAACAGTGTAAAGGCATTCCTTTTTCTCCACAACCTTGCCAGCATCTGTTATTTTTTGACTTTTTCACCATAGACGTTCTGACTGGTATGAAATGGTATCTCACTGTGGTTTTGGTTTGCATTTCTCTGATGATCGGTGATGTTGAACTTTTTTTTTCATATGATTGTTGACCGCATATCTGTCTTCTTTTGAAGAGTGTTCAGGCCAGGCACAGTGGCTCACACCTGTAATCTCAGAAATTTGGGGGGCTGAGGCAGGTGAGGAGTTAGAGACCAGCCTGGCCAAACTGGCGAAACCCCGTCTCTACTAAAAATGCAAAACAACAACAACAAAACCCCCAAAAACTAGCCAGGTGTGGTGGTGAACACCTGTAATCCCAGCTACTCTGGAGGTTGAGGTAGGTGAATTGCTTGAACCAGGGAGGCAGAGGTTGCAGTGAGCCATGATTGAGCCATTGAACTCCAGCCTGGGCAACAACAGTTAAACTATGTCTAAAAAAAAAAGGTTTTTTGTTCATGTCCTTTGCCTCTTTTTTTTTAATGGCGGGCTTTTTTTTTTTTGGTATGTTTGTTTAAGTTTCTCATAGATGCTGGATATTAGGCCTTTGTTAATGCACAGTTTGCAAAAATTTTCTCCCATTCTTTAGGTTGTTTGTTTGCTCTGTTGATAGTTTCTTTTGCTGTGCAGAAGCTCTTTAGTTTAAGTAGATCACATTTGTAAATTTTTGCTTTTGTTGTAATTCCTTTTGGCATCTTCATCATGAAATCTTTGCCCATGCCTATGTCCTGAATGGTGTTGCCTAGATTGTCTTCCAGGGTTTTTATAGTTTTGGGTTTTATATTTAAGTCTTTAATCCATCTTGAGTTAACTTTTTAATATGATGTAAAGAAGGGGTCCAGTTTTACTCTTCTGCATATGGCTAGCCAGTGATCCCAGCACCACTTATTGACTAGGCAATCCATTCCCTATTGCTTGTTCTTGTCAGGTTTGTCAAAGATCATAGTCATAGGTATGCAGTCTTATTTCTGGGCTCTTTGTTCTGTTCCATTGGTCTATTTGTCTGTTTTTGTACTAGTACATGCTGTTTTGGTTACTGTAGGCTTGTAGTATAGTTTGAAGTTGGGTAACATGATGCCTCTAGCTTTGTGTGTTTTGATTTGTTAAGTTTTCTCTTTTAAAAATACTATTTATTTTTATTTCAATAGTTCTTGAGGTACAGGTAGTTTTTGGTTATATGGATAGGCTTTTTAATGGTGATTTCTGAGACTTTGGTGCACCCTTGTGTACACTGTACCCAGTATGTAGTCTTTTAGCTCACAGTTCCTCCTACCCTTTTCCCTGGAGTCCCCAAAGTCCTTTATATCATTCTTAAGCCTTTGCATCGTAGCTTAGCTCCCACTTATAAGTGAGAACATATAATAATTGGTTTTCCATTCCTGAGTTACTTCACTTAGAATAATGGTCTCCAGCTCCATCAGACTGCAAATGACTATTTTGTTCCTTTTAATGGCTAAGTAGTATTCCATGGTATATATATGTAAGGTAACAGATATTGAAAGATTCAGAATTGGACTTTGTGTCTGACTACAAAGCCCAAATTCTTCACCATTCCATGATATTCACTCTCAATTAAAATATTTGAGTCTGTATGATAACCAACCTAAAACCATTGTAAATGAACTTTAGGAATACCAAATTGAGGTAAGCCATGTACCTACAAAAACGTATATGAAACATAGCTGTAAGTTTTAAGAATAACAAGGTAAACATCATGTGTCTACCACAGTTAAGAAATAAATCATCATCAGGGCCTTAGCAGCCCTCTATCTCCCTCCATAGATCTCTAGAGGTAACTACACCTGAATTTTGTGCTTATCAATTGTTTGCCTTTCTAGATTGTTTTAGCACATGTTGGTATCTTTAAATCATACAGTGCTTTGCTTTTTTTCTTGGTTTTAAACTATAAATAGCAGATGACTTTTTCACTCCTCTCGCTACACTGGTCCTTAACCTTAATGAGTGATCCAGTCCTTTACTTTCTCTACATTCTTTGAATCCATCAGCCCACTTATTATATAGCATGTTTTTTAAAAAATAGTAATTCTTGTCCAAATATCATAATCTCTTCCCTCTCTTTCTCTTTTCATTGAACTTGTTTAGTAGAGTGCTTGTAAATGTTTAACAAGCAGCTTGGGTGTGTATGTACTGATTTATACCATTTGCTAATTTTCTTGGTGTAAATTTTCCTGTCAATGATTTCAAGCTATCACTAGGATGCCACTGAACATGAGTCTGGAAGAAACGCAAACAATTGGTTCTTGCGAGCTCGTACAAACCAGCTCCAATATATCCGTGAATCTACTACAAAAAGTCTCAGTTCTGGATAAGACCAACTAAATATTTTCAGGCCAAGCAAAACCAGAAATCAGAGGACAAAAGACTTTCGATATAGTCTACGTAGTTCAGCATTTTCAGGGCAGAGAATGGGGTTGTATTAGTTTTCTATTCCTGCTGTAACAAATTACCACAAATTTTGTGGCTTAAGCAACAAAAATTTATCCTCTTATAGTTTTGTAGGCTGAAAGTCAGAAATTAGCCCTAGAAGGCTAAAATCAAGGTACCAGCAGATCTATGCTCCCACAAGTTTCTAAGGGAGACCAAGTTTCCTTGTCTTTTCTAGAGTCTAGAGCTACATTCTTTGCATTCCTTGGCTCATGGCCCCTTCCTTTATCTTCAGTGCCAGCAGATGTACACCTTCTCTCTGCTTATTTCTCATGGTCACCAAATCTTCTTTTGCCTCCCTCTTATAAAGGTACTGTCATCACATTTAGGGCCTAATGGGATAATCCAGGATCGTCTACCCTTACCACATCTTCAAACTTCCTCTTGCCATAGATGGTAACATTCACAGGTTCCAGAGATTGTGATATGGATATCTTTGGGGGCCATGATTCAGGCTCCCACAAGGGTTGGGCGCCATGATTCAGGCTCCCACAAGGGTTGGGGAGGGAAGACAATGAATCCGGAAAAGTAAATGGAAGATATCTAGCAAAATCCACCCTTCTGCCCCATAGCATTATTTCTTCCCCTTCCTTGAGGTGAAAAGCTCATCACTGACCCTGGAAATACTTAAAGTCCTATCAGGTAGCATGTTATTGTGCAGTGATGTCAACTTACTCTTACCTTTTTTTTTTTTTTAACTTCTTTATTTTCCTTTTTCCACATGTTCTAAAATTTGGTTGTACTTTCTTCCGAAATCTAAAGCATTAGCCACCACCAATGTTCTTCATACATAGCATGAGGAAAAGGGGTAGAAGACCATCAATTAACATACAGCATGGCTTCTATAGTCCCTCTTTCTATAACTGATTCTGAGGCCTATGTTGAGAATTAAAGATACCAAGGAATCTAGGGTTCTTGCTGCTTCCGAGGTTTACTTAGCAGGGGCCCAGTTAGCATAATGTCATTGCCGTGATGAAGCAGGATGATGTTCTGTGGGCTGCCAAAATGACAGAAATCTCTCTACTACATAGCTGCTGTACAGGATGCATGGGGGACTATTCTGAGATGCCTGCAATCTTCCTGAGTCTTCCTTTGGCGTGAGGCATGACTCTTATTCTCTCCAAACTAAGGGAGGGTGCGTCAGACTCAGCTCAAGGTGTGAGGGGTGAGTATGAGTAAAGTAGCCCAGAGGGTCTTTTATCTCACCTGCAGAGTAGGATGAACTGGTTCTGCAAGTTGGCCACTGACTTTTTCTATCTTACACCCAGACAAGTTGTTTTTGAACTTAAGAGCCATAATTTGCTGCCATTGTCTACCTGGTTTCACAGCAACCCCTTCTCCCAAAGCAGTATATGCTTCACATCTAAATGGGTTGGCTGGGATAAGCAAAATCCCTCAGGGTATGAGGAAGGAGATTCACTGAGTGCTGAGCAGGATGGGAATGCAAAGAACACATCAATGAACTCTTTGAAATATTTTCCACACCATCTCTCCTATTTGCACATCACCTTCCAGTGGTGGCTCTCTTTTGTCACCGTTTTCAGCCAAACTTGGTGAGATCTCTTCATTTCTCCACCTACCATTCACTCCTCTACCCACCCCATTCAGACTTATACAACATTGCTGTCCTCAGCACCTCCCTCTAAGTTAGCAAGGACCTCTGCCTTCCAGTGGACATGTTTCAGTCCTTATCTCACTTGCCCGTTCAGCCTCAGTCTTTTACTGTTTGCTTGCAATGGATGGTCTCTGTTGCTCCTCCAGATCTGTTCTTTATCCTTGCCACCCTGTTCTATGCTCCAGATTACATCAACAGGCCCCCAGGCCTCCTGACTAACAGTTAGGTTTGGCTAGTGAAAGTCCAGGGAGGAGATCAGAGAGAAGAGAGAAAGACAGGGTATTTATTCTCCTGGCTTTTTCCCCACCAGGCTTAGTTTGGCAATTGCTGGGCAGCCCACTCTAATAGCTACAGCTCTACTGGATTCAGGTAGAATCCCTCTCTCCCCATTCCCCTTCAAGCCTAGGGATGCTTTCATCCTTCATCCAACCTTTCTGTCCACTCCTCTGTCTCCTTGGCAGATTTCTCCTATTTCATCAAATCATAAATTTTAGAATTCAGTTAAGTCTTTATCTCTCTTTTCTTCCTACTGTATTCCCTTCTAAGGCACCTTCTTCAATATCCACATTTTCTAACTACCTATAGGCAATGACTCACAAACTTGTAGCTCCAGCCACACCTGTCCTTTGAGATCCACTTACATTCAACTTCGTTTTTTCTACAGTTACATTCATTGTATCAGTGAATATTTTTCTAGAGCCTATTGTGTTCCAGGCCCTGTTTTAGAGTTTTAAAATACTTAAGATGCCCTCAAACTCCACTTGTCCAAATGGAATCTATGATTTTTCATCCCCTTCACCAACCCTCTTCCTCTTCCATTGTTTCCGACTGCAGTGAGTGATATCAACATCACCCATCCGACCTCACAACCAGGAACCTAGGGGGCGTCTTTAATGGCTTCCCTTTTCTCATTCTCCATAGCTGACTCATGAAGTGCTATCAGATTGTCTCCTAAATATTTCTTGAATCTAAACCAATTTTCTCTATCTTTATCACCACTGCCATAGCCGAAGCTGCCATCGTTTGTGTGTGTGTGTGTGTGTGTGTGTGTGTGTGTGTGTGTGTGTGTGTCTGTGTGTTTGGTACAGCATTAACTGCAGTAGTCTCCTTTCTTGTTCCATACTTCAATAAAGTCTGTCCACGATATATTCAGCCTCAGCTTAAGATCTCCCAATACCTTCTGCTTGCTCCTATACAAAGCCACTGGAGGCCTGCCTGCTGCCCACCTCTCCAGTCTCTTCTCAGACCACACTCTCTTCAGATCCCTATTCTCTACTCCTTCTTATCTTCCTGGAATTGACATGTTTCTCCCTGTTACAGAATCTTGAGCCTTATTACTCCCTTTGTTTTTTAACACTCTTCCCACATACCCTACTTCACTAAGTAGCAAACTCTTACTTTTAGCCCTCAGCTAAAATGTTGCATCCTCAAAGATGCCTTTCCTGGTGACTCTTTCAAACTACACAGCTGTTATTGATTGTGAAATAATAATAATGAATGTGAAATGTTTCTTTCTACCCTTTGTTTCTGATATAGAACTCTTAAAACTCTTGTAGATGAGAGTGCTTTAGGAAAGACGTTTTTTTTTTCTAAATTTGGTCTTTGATCCCCAGTTCCTGACACAGAGCCCCAAAGAGTTTGTAATTTCCTGAGTGATAGGAGTGTCTGATAGGAGCTCCTAAATCCCTTGGAATTTCCTGGGTGATAGGAGTGGGTTTTTTGTTGTTGTTCAGTGAGGCAACTCTTGGCGGGCTCCTGGATAGATGCAGAAAGTCCAACCATGATTGTAAGCTTGGAGCTTTCAATCCCATCTCCATCCTCTGGCAGAGGGGAAGGGAGCTGGAAATAGGGTTAATAACTGAGTATGCCTATATTATGAAGCTGCCATAAAAAGCCCCAAAGTATGAGATTGGGAGAGCTTCCACGTTGGTGAACATCCACGTGCCAGGAGGGTGGTGCACCCCGGCTCCATGAGGATGGAGGGCCTGTGCTCAGGACTCTTCTGAACCTTGCCCTTTGTATCTTTTCATCTGGCTGTTCATCTGCATCCTTTGTAATATCTTTATAATCAGCCAGTATAACTGTTTTCCTGAGTTCTGTGAGCCATTCTAGCAAAGGATTAAACCTGAGGAGTGTGGAAATCCTCAATTTATAGCCAGTTGGTCAGAGTACAGATCACAACCTGGGACTTGTGACTAGCATCTGAAGTGGGCGGAAGTCATGTGGTATTGAACTCCTAACCTGGGAGGTCAGTGCTAAGTCTGCACTAGTGTCAGAATTGAGTTGAGTTGTAGGACACCTATCTGATGTCAGAGAACTGGTTGGTATGGAAAAAATTCCACGTCTGGTGTCAGAAGTAAAGTATTGAGAGTGGTGTATGAGAGAAAAACAGTTGGTTTCTTCCCGTATTCATTGACTTGCAAAGTACCAGACACCCCTTCTTTATAGCATTTATCACAGATGTAATTCTACATTAATTTGCATGCTATTTTGAATAATAGACTATAAATGTATTTGAGAGATCCTGTGTGTTGTGTTCAACATCACACTCACAAGTTTCTGGCACATAGCTGGTGCTCAATAAGTATTTGTGGAATGAAGGGGTGAAGAAAGAGTTTTACTGAGATTGAGGCTTGCTATAGTAAGAATAAGATCTAGGCTTACATCGGTGTAATTTCCTCCTTAATTCAATTTCTCAAAAGTTTTGGAGGATGTCAGGTAGTTCAATAAACGTTGGTGGCCTGAGACAATAGCCTTGGCCTATGAGATGTTCTGAGAGATGTTCCTCTTCCACAGCCAGTCCCCAAAGCCTCAGAAGAAAAAATACTTTGTCAATTTCTCACTTGACCCCAAAAAGATAGACTATATTGATAAGAAATACATATTATTTTATGATTTAAACATCTTCCTTAATTTTATTAGAACAATAAAACCTGGTTTTATCACTAATATTTAAATTAAAAGTCTATTAGAGCAAAATTTGAAGACATGGAAATGTTGAGCTATGATCAGGTGCTTTTCTTACTAATCCTTGACTACTTAGTATCAGTCACAATTTTTCCTAATTTATTTCTCTTTAAGACTTGGACAGGACTTTTCAGGTTAATTCCTTAAGTGCTTTAACTTCATATAGGTCTTGCCCATTGACGCACTGACAGTGATAGAACTCTGGCCAACTCAGCATCAGAAACCTTTGAGGGCAACTCCTGATAATCTCTCACCTCTAATTTGACTTCCTTCTAACTTAATCAGAAGAGTTGAAAGTGTTCCCCTAGGATTGCCATTAGTGGTAGCTAGTGTTTATTGAGCATTACTATGTGCCAACCACTGTTTTGGCCCTTTACACAGATTTTTATTCTTTAATTCTTTCCATAAAATTTTCTTTACAGATAGAGCAATTAAGGCTCAGGATCTTACAGCTATAACTGGCCCCCAAACTTTGTAACTAGCACTTACTGGGGCAAAAAGTCAGTTTCAGAATCCTTGCTCTGGGATTCTTTCTCTTAATCACAAATGCTGACTTCCTGCATCCATTTTGATAGAATCTGAAAATAAATTTCTTTCCGTGTATCTGTATGCTTGCTATCATAAAATCCTGTGGTTTTAAAAAAAATAGTTGGAGAGATGAAGTTTTCCATGTTTCTATCTCTATTGCTTTACCTGTAAGTGTTTTGAGGCATTCTTGAACCTTGCAAAAATGGCTTGATAAAATCCAGCCAATTAAGAGATGAATACAAATAAAGAACTAAAAATAGAGAAGTCATGATAAACAAATTGGTGTTGGAAGTTGAATCCATTAAATATAAACTAAGACTTGACAACTGTGGGAACTATGGCTATGCATCTTGACCAATAAAAACAAGTAAGAATAGATTTAAAAGTTAAAGGAGATGACAGGAGGAAAGAAAAGAAGGCTAATTTCCTTAGTTCTTAGATGTATGAATCAATCAATGCTGCCTACAATTTAAGCATCTGGTTTACTTAAAAAGGTAATGACCCTAGCCTCTAAAAGTGTTTCTTAAACTTTGTTATCAATTTTAGTGCTATATTTAGGGAATCCCTAATAGTGAAAAAGCATTTATCTGAAGTTCAGGCATTTCTTCATTTTATTTTGATTTCTGTTTCTTCTTTAAATTCAATTAAATTTCAATGTAATATTTTTTCTTAACATTAGTATATAGCATTATTTTATTTTTATAAAATATTTCTCATGCTTATTCTTTCTCACTCTCAAATAAATGTCTGAAATGAAGTTTACCTATATTAACAATGATTATTCTGGGGTGGAGGAGTTTGGGGATATTTTCCTTTATAACTGCAGCTCCATTATTACAGCAAACAAAATTAGCAATAATACCTTCACATCATGTAATTCTCAGTCTATGTGAAAAACTCTCCAAAGTATCTTCCAAGTGGTTATTCAAACTAGAGTTCAATCAAGGACCACATATTGCATTTCATTGTTATGTCTGTTAAGTCTCATTGTCCTATCTAATGTTAAACAGCCTCCTTCTTTTTGTTCCCCTTAACAATAATTGGTCAAAGACCAGGCCACTGGTCCTTTACAGTATACCACCTTCTGGACTTTTGGTCATTTGTGATATTTCACTTGTTTCCCTAATCTTTGTATTTCTTGTAAACTGAAAGTTAAAACTAAAGGCTTGATCTAAGTGGTTTTGGCAAGAGCATGTCATAGCTGATGTTGTACTTCACATTGCTTCATGATGGAAGGCACCTGCTGTCTGGTTGTCCCACTGAATGCTGAGATAGAGCCTTGAGTTAAGGTGACAACAGCCAGGTCCCTCCTTTGTTAAGTCAGACTTTCCCCCTTGTGACCAGGAAATACTCTCAGGGGTGACATTTTGGCACCAAACTATCCCATTATGGTTTTAACATTTATTGATGACACATGCCTGAATCATTTCTCTTATTAGGGGATACAAAATAAGTGATTTTCTAATTCTGCAAATCTGAATGTTATTAGCTGGGGTTTTACTGTAAAGAAGAACGTTTGCTCATCATTTGGCACTAGTCGAAAGGCAGGCTAATGCCTAATTCTTTCCCATTATTACAGAATTTTAAATATTGTATATTTTAATGTTGCTACTTAATATTATAATATTATGACAATAGCTTCCTTCACTTGTGATGAGTGATTTTTCTTTTGGCTTTCTCTCTTTTGATTATTATTATAGATTCATGGATCCTTATATATTCAATTTATTTGATACTTAAATTATCCTATTTATTTGATACTTAAATTATCCCAAATTTCACCAGTAGAAAACCCTCCAAGATGACATCCTTTTAGTATAACTCCATTTTTCTTTGGAAGCTTCCTTGATTTCTGGGTGTCTTGAGTTGGTTTTTAGAAGAGCAAACTTTAATCATTCTTCCAGGTATTGAGAGGAGATATTTACTCAAACAGGTGTATCTGATGCACACATTTACACACTTAGTCCAAAGCTGGGTGCTATGAAAGACCCAAAGATATGTTTCATTAGTAGCTTGTAAGAAGCTCATATTCTTGCCACAGAGATGACTAGCACCAAGTCCAGTTAGGGGGAAGTAGAGGAAAGCATTTGTTCTGGGTTGACTGGTAATCAGCAGGGTGGGGGGACCTCTGACACTGGCCTTGGGGCCAGCCCAGGGTGGGCCATCTCCTAGTGCTGTGAGATCCAGGCTGATGTTCACTGTTTACCTGGGTCGCAGAGTACTCACCTCAAATGCCCCCAACTGAAACAGCAGCCCTGGAAGATGCAGGGATTTATTTGAGAGTTTGGCTTTGGAGGTAGCACAGGGTTTCCAGGAAGGGGATTCTGGGGTGGGGGTGAGAAGTAGGTGGGTGAGCTGTTGTGCCGCTTTACTGGAAATTTCATGGCCTGGCAGGAGTGTTCTTAGTGGTCCACTGACTGGCTCAGGTAATAATTTGTGCCATGTCTGTCTTACTTTCTCTCCAAATATTGTCAACTTCAAGCAGGCAGCAAGCCTACCTTGTTCATTTTCCTATGTCCAGAGCCCTGCCATCATGTCCTGTACATCAATAATTATTTGATGCAAGTTAAAAACTTCTAAAAAGTACTTGGAATTTGAAGTAGTCAAGAGGAGAAACAGGCAGAGGATCACAAACTTGGCCTTGCAATAGACCCAGAGTTAAGTATAATCAGAGAAAATGTAACACAAAATAATCAGATAATACCTACAGCGAACCTGGCTTTATGCCTAGCAGGTAGTAAAAGACTGGCTAAATGCTTTTAAAGATAGCATAGCATGTTGGATCAACAGCTATCTTCACCATGTTCTCACTTGTGTAATATTGGACAAGTTACTTTACCCCCTGAGACTTGGTTTCCTCATCTGAAAAACGGGGACCCATAACAGTGCCAACTTCACAGGGATGTTGTGGAGATTAAATGACATAATGCATGTAAAGTGCTTAATCCAGAGCCTAGCATAAGTCACTGTTCCACTTGTGTCAACTGCCAGTATTTTTCCTGGAAGTAGGTAAGGCTGGACATGGTTAACTGTGTCAGATGCTGCAGAGAGTTTCAGAAAGCCAGGGCTGGGAAAGAGCCTTTAAAGTTGGAGCAGCTGTCATGAATAAGTCTGAGAAGAACAGCTTCATTCCAGTGGTGGGAAATAAAGAGATGCATTTGATTATGAGAGTGAAAGAAAAGTGAAAATGGGGCAATTAGGACATCCATCTTATAAGTTTAGCTGAAAATAAAAAAGATTTAGAATGGTGGGTTGATAGGAGAGCAAAAATATGGGTGTTCTGCGATGTTTTAAATAGAAGGGTGACCTTTACCTATTTGAAGAAAGAAAGAAAGAGTCCAGAACAGAGGGAAAAACTAAAAATAATGGAAAGATGAGCAATGAATGTGGGCTGAAGTAGTAGTTTTAAACACAGACTCATCACCTTTCCTGCTGTTTATCACTGGGGGGGAGGGAGGGAGGGAGAGGGGAAAGAGGGGAGAGGGAGAGAGAGAGAGAGAGAGAGAGAGAGAGAGAGAGAGAGAGAGAGAAAGGGAGAGAGAGCAAGAGAGAGAAGAGAGGGAGTAGATTTTCTTACTCAAACACCACATGATTTTTTCCATTAAAACCCAGTAAGGTTTGAGTCTTGTTTTTGCACTTATTGGCCATATGATCTTACTGCAGTTACTTAGCCCTTGAAACTATTTCTTCTGGACAGTGAAGATAATACTGCCAACCTTGCATGGGTACCTTAAAAATTAGAGATAATGAATATAAAACACAAGTGTCTTTGTAGGTAATCAATAAAGATAGTTACTAGGTTATTAGTAGATATTAACACTATGTTCCCTGATTTCATAAGAAATTTTCTTGAAATTGATGTACTTGTCATTAAACATGTATTTGAAAAATTGTTTAAAGCGATCTTGTAAGGGATAATTTTTAATGTAAATATATTCCACACTGAAAGACTGAAGACAGCAATCATAAGATCAGGCTAGCAGCTTTGGTGCCCCATTATCCTTTCAAAATAGAGGTACATTGAACACAGGTGATTCCACAATAAAGGTAGTGATGAGTTGAAAAGAGCCTAAAATTCTTAGTAGTAACAATAATAATAAGATAATAATAATAATGAAATATTGTCAGAACTGGAGTTCTACTTAATTGAAGTTTCTGATTAATTTCAGGCAAATCGGATAACCCTCATGATTTCTACATTTGTCAAATATCATTCTGTCACATGTGCACCTGTTAGACGTCTATTAAGTGTCATCCATAGAACATAATTTGATCTTTTCTTGATAATCCAGGATCCTACAGTGTCACAGGTGGTCATTACAAACATTAATAAGAAGTACAGTTCTGTAGGGGGAAATTAAGAAGATTGAAGGCATTAGATTGATTTAGTGTTCACCCCAGGATACCACCTCTTTATAAAGACACGTTTTCACATATTTCTTCTAAAAGAAATTCCAGCTTGTAACGGAAGTTTGTTGTGTTCTGGCTAATCTAATTCTCCCTAAGTGGTGTTTATTTCCTTAGGCCCCATGATGTTTTTCTGGAAGTCCATTTAATTTTCTGCCAGGCTCTGGGTTCAGGCGGATCCTCATTTGGTACTATTAGCTACTTTCTTCCCTAACTTATCACCTAGTCCTAGTTGGCCCCATTATTGAATGTACATGATTGCAATGAAGCAAAATTAAAATATCAGCATAGAACTTCTATTTAGATACCTAATTATGTGGCAATTAGAATTTTTGTAAGGTATTTTGACATTTTTACAAGCCTGTACTGGGAAGAGCTAATTTGCATTTCAGTATAGAATTTTACTAGTCAGAATTCACACCCAGAAGACAGAATCAAAGATTACTTCTGGCAGCGACAGCACCGTAAGGACAGCATGTCTTAGTTGAACAACAGCTTTCTTAGGAACAAGCTAGATGCACACAGTTTCCTTCTTCCCAAGGAATTATAACAGGCTTACAGTCTTTAGTTGAACTGCCTAGGGAGGTTCATTACAGAGAAAGTTTATAAGCTGTTTGTAAAAAAATAGTTTTATGACAAGAAAGGTAATGTTTTATTGCCAATGTTCTTGCTAAATAAACTACATCGTTTCTGTGCCGATCCAAATGTTTTCCCAAATAACTCTTGGTTTTTAGCATCACCGTGTTTTCTGTACCAAACTCTAAATCCATCTTTCAACTGGAAACATCAATTTGCACGAAGTTCAAAAGGACGTTAGTGAGTTTCTACAGCCAAGTTATTTCTCATATTTAAAAAATTAAATCACAGAGCCCATTAGGTCTGGTGACCACATATCCAGTAGAGTCATTTTTACAAGGATAAATCAAGTCACAAGCATGCCATCAAACATGGTACAGGGTTGCCACATTGTTTTATTGGCAACATTTTTAATTAGGCCTAATATATTAAGAATGCATCTTGTAAATTTACTTTTCCAACAACTCTCACCCAATAGGTTCCCAAAGTTTATTCAAGATCTCAGAGACAGGACAAACAGGCACAACAAATTGTCTACCCAAAACCCTCTTGACATCTTCAGTCACCCAGGAGCCCCATCAGCCTAGAAGTGACAGAACAGAGAGAAGACTCATTTGTGCCTGTAGTTGGGAAAATGCAACTTCCCTTTGGGATGAACTTGCAGCATTTTACATGCCCACAAGACGGCAGTATTGTCCCAGGATATTAAATGCAACCACCTGGGAGCCTCCTGGTCAGCTGGCTGCAGAGCCTGAATGAGGGGAACATTTTGAATACTGGTGAAAAGCCCAAAAGACACCAAGTACAGGAGTGAAGAGAGTTTCACAGGGAATGCAGGAGGCTGGGGAAGTAGAAATCTGGGCCAGCTTCCAATTCAAGGATTGTGTTTGTAGAAATACTATAATTTTATACATCCACGTGCTGGCAACTTTTTCAGAAAGTGAAATTAATGGGCCTTTTTGATTTTGAATTACATTTTCCAATGATTTGTCTTATCATTTGTCTAGAAAGCAAACTGGGATCAGGGATTTCTTTTAGAAAGAAAGTTTCAGAGCAAAACCATACATAACCCTGACTCAAAAGAATTAATTATTGGAAGACAATAATTTTTCAAGAAAAGTGTAAATTAAAAACATGTATTCATATTTATCAGGGTAGATTTCCTTTCTTAAGTTTTTAAATGTTTTGGTGCATTAATGATTACAGTATTGCTGGACATGGTAATTTCTTTTTAAATTTCTTAGTTTAAATATATGCCTGGATGTAGTGCTTCAACACTTGGCAGGCTCCGTGGTGTGTGTGCAAGTGTGTAACTGTCCTTCTATGTCATGCTGGGAAATTTATTGTAGAAAGGCCAAGACAGTTCTTAGTGCCTTCAGATCCTCTCCTTTCCCCATTCTCTGGCCGTCCCACCCCTGGGTACCTACAGAACAGAATAATTTGTCAATAGGAAGACAGCATCCAGCAACCCTCAATCAAACCATGTTGGTTGTATTTTCCGCAAGAAGTGCCCTACTTTTATCCTAGGAAGAAAAAATTCCAGGCCCTTTTGGTTAAATGGAATGGGTTACCAGCAAAACCCAGCAATTATCTTGCTTTGACAGGGACTAGTTAGGTCAAGTAATGGGACAGCATAGGCACTGAATGTGACAGGGCTGAAACTGAGAAAATCAAAAGAGAACATCAAGAAAGTACTGAAGAATCGCTTGAGCCTGGGAGGCGAAGGTTGCAGTGAGTCGAGATTGCACCATTTCACTTCAGCCTGGGCAACAAGAGCGAAACTCTATCTCAAAAAAAAAAAGTATTATATAAAGTTAGACTAAAATTTTATAATAGCAGCACTCAGTATTGACATTATAAATTGGCATGCCCCTTTTAAAAAAACAAAATGCAAAATGTTTCTAGACTTTGGCCTAGTAAGAGCACTTGTGAGAATTACTCTAAGAGAATAATTTGATGCTGGGGGGGTGGGGAACAGGTACCAAAACATGCACATAAATTCTTTCATTTGTACCATGTCTTTAAGTAGTTTAGTACCACCCACAACCCCCTGAAAAAAAGAAAAAGCCATTTGCAAAAATATTCTTTGTAGTATTTGCTATTCTCAAAAATTGAAAAAATTAAATGTCGACCATGATGATAAAACAGTGATTAGATTAAGGTATACCTAGCTACTGGATGAGACACTACACAGTATTAAAAATAAGTATAAATACCATTTAGTAACATTTAAGGATGCTAATTTTCTAAGGTATAGTGAAAATAATGATCTGCAATGGGACATGGGGCACAGCCCCTGTCCTGCTAGGCCCGGGCTATTCCAACCGTAGCAATGGGGCTTCTCTCTAAACAGTGTCTGGTGTCCAGTATGTTCAGGGGGCAGCAAATAGATTCAGAGTATGGCCATGTCTCTAGAGAGAGTCCTGTAATCAGCATCTGTCTGCCCAGTGAGTACACTTTTGCTTTGCTGCAGAACTGAGCTTGGTGTTAGGACATCCATGACAGGGACTTCAGCTTCCAAGTAAATGGCTATATGGCCTCAGTCATGCTAAGAACTCTCCTGTACTCCTGAATGCAATCTGTAAAATGGAAACAAAGAAGTCATAACTGTCTCCCAACTTCTCCCCTGTCACCTGGCAGTGATTTGAAGTGGTGAACAACAAAAGAACAAGCAAAGGGAAATCAACTTTACTCTATCAAGTAGCATTCACTTTGCATATTATCAACTTATGGATTACATAGGGTAAAAACTTGGTTTCTCCATGACGGACTCCCCTCCTCCCACCATCTAACAGACTTCTTACCTTCCTCCACATGCTACTTACACAGACTGCAAACAGTTTTGACGTTTGTCAAAATCATACACAATTAGTAAGGCAAATTGGTGGAAATTTAAATCATATCACATATTCCAAAGACAAATATTAATGACTTATGGATAGGTTTACGGGTTTTTCGGGAGGACATTTTTGTCAGGTCTTTACAGGACTCCAAATGATTGATGGTTAATTGTATATTGATTTTTGTGCAGATACAGTATAATATAAGCTGATAAAATTCCAGGTTCCTAACCACATAGCCATCAGAGTCAAAGTAATAGGACAGGCAAAGCAAGAAGATGGGAGGAGGCTGCCCTGACTCAGCAAGCTCCCTCCAGCATGTCAGTCTCACCTCGAGATACAAAACGGCTCCTACAACTTTATTTACTAAAGATTCTACCTTGGCTACAACCCCTCTATGGGGTGAACAGTTAGTGTGAAGACACTTCAGATCAGTTGTAGTTGTCTACAAATGTCAGTGAGAGAGACTTTTATTCTTTTGTGAATATTTATTATTTCCTATATAAATAAGAATAAATATTATGAATTATTCTGAAAAGATTAATTCTGTCTTTGTAATCAACTTAGATAAAATAGGAATTGTGGGTGAGTTATTAAAATAATTCTAAATGCCATCTAGATTTTATAGAGAAGCGTTTTTTCTCTTTCTATTCTCAACAGAAGATATACTTGAACTTTGTATTCTTCAAATACTGGTCATGTTTAATCCTTGCCAAGTCTTGAGGTATGAGTAGAAAAGTGACAGCGATGCAGGTTGTGGATTAAGTGTTATTTCAATTAAAAGTGTTATTGAGGTTCCCTGCTACTTACCTGTGCCTGGTTTGCTCATGGGGGAATGGATTCGTGGATGGGATGGAATTAAAGAACGGTGGCCAGAAGAAAAATGGATAATTGGGCTGAGCTTGAGAAAGTCACCTTCCAGGGACTATTCCCAGTGCTATGTTGCTCTTACGAGGGCCAGGCCTCAAATAGCAGCCAAATTCCCAGTAATGATGCCAGCATCTAGAGAGAGAATTAGAAAAGAAACCAAAAACAGGCATCACTTTCCTAGATTAAGTTTCTTTTCCTTTTATTGCAATGGTTTTATACATCAATGGGCTACATTTGCCTCTGCAGCCAAAATAATTTCCATCTTATATTGTGCTTATGGTAAATGAATTGGAACTCAAGCCCTCAGAGTTTAAAGAGCTATTACAGCTCTGTGTGTGAGCCAGGACTATGGGCTGCATGCATCAGTAAATCACCACTGTGCTCTTGTTTGGTCCAGGGCCAAGAATGTAACCATCCTCCAGAAGGTAATGGAAGATTCCAAAGGTCTGACTTATTAGCAAATTCAGGACATAAAAGTCACATGCATTTTTTAAAAAGTCAATTCAAGAGAGTTAAAAAACATTAATCTGGAAACTAGGGTGTTTCTGTGCCAATCCAATGATTAGCAAACAGTCTGTGCATAACCTTCATTCACAAACACTGAGGAGATTTTCTCTAGGCCTCTCTGCCATCTCTCTCATATTGATACATAGGTAAAATCATGTTTTAGTATCTTGTTGAAGGAGACATATAAATGGAGGGCTCCACTCTGCATTCTCACCCAATTTTCTTTTTTCTCTTTAGAAATTGTGTTTGGAATGGAGGGATAGTGGAAGGAATGTCTGGTCTACTTTACCTAAATTAGGAGTTTTTTAAATTAAAAAATATGGAGATCATTAAGAACAGCATATCAAACCCGTGTGTTCAGCACTAAACATTTTGTTAAAGTTAATAAAGTTAACATTTTCTTATACAATTTTTTAAGAAGTAAAAGATTAAAATTAAATTTAAAAATCCTCCATTTTCTTCATCTTGGTGACATTCTCTTTTTCTCTCCCTAAATAAAATCAAACCACATTGCCATGCATGTACCTATGCAACAATCCTGCATGATCTGCACATGTACCCCAGAACCTAAAGTGCAGTAAAATATATATATTTTAAAAATAATAATAAATAAATAAAACTAACCAGAAAAAAAATCACTATCATGAATTTGGTGTGTGCCTGGTGGATGTGTTTATACTTTACCATATATATAAATGTATTCCTAAATAATGAATTCTGGGGTGTTTTATGAAATTACATAGATGCATGCTATCATGTATCATAATGATGTTCAGCTTGAATTTCTTCTCAATTTTTTTGATCTCCATCTACGTACATATGGATTTGGTTTATTTAATACACTTAGTCCATCCTATAGACTATGTCATAATCTCTCCATGTCCCTATTCTTGGACACTGGATTATTTTCCTTCTTTTTACCTCTATAATTATGCTAAAATGGACATTCTTGTTCATGTTTCCTGGTGCAACTGCATAGGGCTGGCTATATAATTTGTGGACCCAGTGCAAATTGAAGCTTTGGGGCTGGCCCCTCTGTTCAAAATATAGGAAAAAAGTGCCATTAAAGGTATAAAAGCTAAAGCTTTTTCCTTTCTTTCATGAACTCTCTCTTGACTTGTCATGATGGCATTTTTTTAATATGTCATCCTAATGTTGTTCTAAGAAAAATTAAAAATGTAAGCTATTATCATGAATCTTACCTTCCATCTTTATATTGTACAATACCTGTTTTAAATGCAGATATAGGCATATTTAACTTGTATGCAAAATCATGGAAATGATACAACTTGCATTTGGCAGCTCCTAAATTTGTATGTGTTTCATTCTTCCTAGAACAGTGGAAATGCTGCAAAATGAACCCAACTGTTTTTATTTCATTTCTTGACTCATGCACAGTCTACCAACCAACTCTCTACGTTTGGCTTACTGATGAATAAGGACTGAAAGAAAAAGGGACTATGAGAGGCCCAATCTTTCCCTCTCCTTCTCTGCCATCATATTCAGTGTAAGTGGTTGGCTAATACTGGACAAATATGAGTAAGAAAAAGTACAACAGGGTTCCTTGGTTGTTCATAGTTTTTGGTTCACCAATCCCTCTTTTTGCATTTGAAGCAAGTTTTGGTTCAAAGGGAAATTGTGGCCTCTTCGAGTATTTAGCTCCCCACTTACTTAGCTGAAGACATAACATACTTATCTTGTTCTTGCCCTGAGTCCTACTGAACTCCCACAATTCATGGGTTCACTGGGATTCTGGGCTCATGGGGCATCGTGAATACTATACGTGAACAGGGCAGCAAGATGTAGTGGACATGTATATTGTGCTCATCTCCTCTGCTCATGACATGCGGCAGTGTCCCAGTGAACGTCACTTAAAAGCCCAAGTTCAAAAGTAAAACTATTAAGAACTTCAAGAAAGTGAAGTAGAGCATTAAACCAAGCAGAGGGCCCTTCTGAGGACAGAACTCTGTGCCCATAAAGCTGGCCCTACACTTGCATGAGAATTTCTTTGTTGTATATATCTAGAAGCGGGTTCCTCAGTGGTGATACACGTTGTCAATTTTTACCTAAAATGTTTGCTCAGACAATAGCATTTCCTCAGGTGGAGAGGAATTCTTTAAACTAATACACCTTGAAACTTGGGATGGAGGTGAGAACATGCTTGGAATTTTAGGTCCAGGTAGAAACCTAAATTGAATCACCCAAATGATTTCCATAATGTCTGTAAAAATTTATATGGATACCAGCAATTTGTGAACATTTCCATTAACCCATATTCTCACTCATCCTGAATAATAACATATTATTTATTTTTTGCCAGTTGTGTTTTTGTTGTTATTTCCCTGTGAGGTTGGACACATTTTTATTTGTTTATTCTGAGGGTGTGTGTTTCTTTCCTGTGAGCTTCTTGTTCTATAATCTTTGCCCATGTATTTAGTAGGTTGTCTGTCTTTGGGTGCTGATTTGTAGGAATTTTTTTTTAAATTTGTTTCTTAATACATTCTCAATAATGATCTCAACTGTTGTAGGTCTTGCCAATATCTTCTCTCAGGCTACTTCTCTGCTTTTATCTTTGTAAGCTGGGTTTCTCATTTTACAAAAAATTAAATTTTGAGGTAGCTAAGTTTATTTATCTTTCACATTATTGTTTCTATTTTTTGGTGTCTTCTCTGCCCTGAGATATTCTCCTACATTTTTTTTCTAATAATTTTAAATGTTTAAATTTTTTTTCTTTTAAACTTTAGATACTTAAGCCAGCTGGAATTCGGTTTTGTCTACGAGATAGGACTTGGCTTTATTTTAATATAGAAAGTAAGTTGCCCCAACACCGTTTATTAAATAGTCTACCACTTCCTCTCCCTAATTTCCATTGAGCTGTTTCTCAAGATTCCTGTATCATTTCACTGACCTATTTATATTTCTCACTTACTTAGCAGAGCTTTTAATGAGTCTTGATATTTGGTTGAGTGAGAACCAGGACTTTTAAATAGCACATTTTTATTTATTAAAAAAACGCAGAAACAACAAAACAGAACCAAACAGGTTTTCTTACTTTTCAGAAAGCATTAAGAAATTCTTCAACCTATGCAGCGTGAAGACACAGTGACTTTGAAATCAGACAGACTTGAGTTCTTATCCCAGCCTTGTCATTTTCTGGCTGTTTGAACTTGGGGCATGTATCTTAACCTCTGAGGCTAGACTCTCTAATCTGTAAAATGGGGATAATAAGATCTACGACTCAAAGCTATTGAGAGGATTAAGCGAGTTAAGTGCCTGGCACAACCTAAACACTCAGGAAATATTACTTTTCTTCCCCTTTCCTGTCCTTGAAAAGAGCTGTGTGTTTCTTGGTTATTCTATTCACTTGTGGACTCTACAAAGGACAACTGGAGGTTGCTTAGAGGCAAAACAAAATCCATCCCAGGCTGATGATCTGGTTCAGTCACCTTCCTGAAACCCAAATAATTGCCTGAGCTTTTGGAAAAGCAGAAGCTGCAAGGATGTCCTCAAGTGGTTCGGCAACTGGCAGCTGTTTTTATTATTAATTAAATGGCACAAACAGGTCATAATAAAACCAGAGCCAATCAGTCACCCTCCCCCGACTTATATAAACTCAACTCTCCTGACAGGTGCTGAAAAGATCAAAAGGACTGGGAATCAATAGGATTAAGAGTTTGAAATTCTAACATCTTACCCTCAGTGAGTCTGGGACCTCCAACTCTGGTATTGCTCAGACAATAACATTTCCTCAGATGGAGAAGAAAACTTTAATACGCCTTGAAACCTGGGATGGAGGTGAGAACATGCTTGGAATTTTATCATGTCCAGGTAGAAACCTAAATTGAAGTGGCCGTTCTGGAAGATCAAAGGAAAAAAAAAAGCATCGAGAATAAATACATGACAAATCAGGCTTCTGCAAAAGGAGGAAGCTAATGGGCCTAATGAAGAGGGTGGTCAGGCCCTCTCTAGTAGCTTCCAACATGTGGGGTATACTTCTGGAGAGAAGCCATAGGTGAGTCACCGAGCATGCTGAGTCTGTGCAGGTCACGCTCTGAGCATCATGTGAGGGAATAGAGGAGGCCCAGGTGGGAGGGTATTGAAGGCAGATGCTGTAAGGAAAGGAATCTGCTGCTGCAACTATAGAGGACAGTGGCCACTTGTCTTCTGGAACCACCACTGTGCTTTAGTAGCTCCCACAGAATGAGCATGAGCAGAGAGAGATGAGGCAGTGGAGAGAGGCTTTGGAAGCAGACCTGTGTTCAAATCCTGACTCCAGGTCTTCCTAGCTGTATGACCTTAGCACTTTCTGAGCCTTGGCGTTCTTCTATTCAATGGGGGATGGAATTTCAATTTTAAAGTGTTGCTTGATAATAAACTGAAATGAGATATCACCTAGAACTCTTAACACAGGAGGGGCTCAATAAATGTGCCTATTAGTATCTTGTGCATGGAGGTGTTGCTTGTATTTCAGGGTCCTGGGGGACAGGCAGTATGAAGTTTTACTCCTTCCCAGAGTTGCACCAGGGCTCCTTCTTCCTGGGTCCTCCACTCCCACAGTGAATTTGTCGTCTACCTCAGCACATTTCTCTTTTCCTCCCTGCCTCTCAGCAAAACCACCCCATTCTTGGTTGTCTCCACTGCTGTGTATACAGAATCTCACCTATGTGTGACTCCTGAACTTACAATTTGTAAATGGGATGTTTGTGACTCAGAACACATGATCTAAACATTCTAAATCAGTGTCTCCCTGGGACAATCTACATTTAACAAGTATCTCTAGATCCTTGCTATCAGTGCATCTGGCAGCTTGGGCATCCATCACCTGGGGGCTTGTCAGAAATACTGAATCTCAAGATTCACCTTAGACCTACTGAATCAGAAGCTGCATCAAAAAAAAAAAAATACTCAGGTAGGGTTGACAGACAAAATACAGGGCACCCAATTAAACTCGAATTTCAGATAAACAATGCATTTGTTTAGCATAAGCATATCCCATAAGTACATCTGTATTTTATTTGCTAAATCTAGCAATCCATTCTTTGGCATTTTTATGTACATTAAAATCTGAGAAGCGTTGGTCTAGATCAGTAAATTTCAAACTTTTCCATGCTTCAGAAGCACCTGGAGGCCTTATTAAAACGCAGATTGCTGGGCCCCCACCCCCAGAGTTTTTGATTCAGTAAGTCTGGGCAGGGACTTGAGAATCTGCACTTCTAACAAGCTCCCAGTTGATGCTGATGCACACACTTTGAGACCACAGCTCTGCATGATGACTGGATTCCCAAGTCAGCCCACCAAGGTCTCGGCAATTCCTATAGCTTAGACAAGATAAGGGCTGAGGTTCTTTCCAACACTCATATCTGTGCATGAAGGGAAAAAGAGTAACATTCTGGTCAGCCAACAGCTTATGCTGCCTGACCATCCTTTATAACCAGGTCTGTAAGGACAAGTGTGGCTGACCATGTGGAGTACCAGGAGCTCATCTTCTTCTGACTTTGTGTATCCTCCCTGTTTCCAAGCTACTGGCGATAGTTCCAAGAGCATAAAGTGGAAGAATTGGAGGGCTGGGAACAAATGGAGTAAAAGCAGGGACAAACCTCTTAAGAGGCTGAGTGACAGTGGGGACAGGTGGTAAAGGCAAGATCTGGGGTGAGGAGTCCAAGTGGGTAGGTTGGGAAATGGGGTCACCTGTGGTGGTAAGTGAGGAGGAGACGGAGAGGTGGGGCAGGGCGGTCTTCTCAGACCTGGATGACCCCAGCTGAAGTGGCTAGTGGAAGTGACAGGAAGGACACCAGCTCTTGGAGTCTGAGACCTAGATTTAAATCCCTGCTCTGCCAAGGATTAGCCTTCTAACTGTGCTCAAAGTTATTAACTCTTATTTCTTCACGTGAGCAATGAGGAAATGACAGCCTCCTCAATAGAATGGCTGGCTGCAAGGAAGAACAGAGGCAATACATGCAGGCAAAATGCCTGATCCCGTGAGAAGGCACTCAGTAAATGGTAGCCGTTGCTATTATGGTTGCAAGAGGGTTTAATGCTACATTAGAGTAACATTCCGTCTTGAGAATTTATTTGTGTGTATTTCATTTCATGAGATAATAGGTTTAGGGGAAATGTCATCCATACTCTGGGATGATAGCGAGGCCTCTTAAAAAAAGAAAAAAGCAACATTGTCAGCAAGATGTACATTCCTGAAGGTGATCCCCTCCTTCCCTTGTCCATCCTTACTCCCATTCCTCCTGGCTCAGATGTAGTGAATAACGGGGCCTACAGAAGAGCTGGAACCTAGAATTATAAGGGACAACCCTCTAGCCCTCATCTGGTATCCTGAGAAGGTCAGTTGTTAGTTGGACATCAGGCCTATACTGTGAGAGGCACCAGGTGACACACTGAAGAGGGGCTGATTTAATGAGATACTTCCCCATCACTGTAAACACAACCCAAGTGTTCTTCAATATGTTTCTGTGCCTTGTTTTATAATTTTGTTTTCTTTAAAAAATGTATATATACTTCAAAACATCAAGTTGTAGATGATAAATACATACAATTTTATATGTCAATTTAAAATAAATAAATTTGAAAACGTTAAGATACAGTACAATTGACAGTCTTACAAATTTTAATATGTGGGTAGATTCATGCAACCATTATTACAATCAGGATGCAGAAGAGTTCTAACGCCTCAAAAGTTTCCTGGTGCAACCCATTTGTTGGCCACACCTTCCCCTAGTTCTCAAGCCGCAGCAACCAGTGATCTATTCCTTATCACTATACTTTTATCTTTTCAAGAATGTCACATAAATGAAAGAAATTCTGCTGAGTGAAAAAGCCAGTCTTGCCTTGTTTTATATTTTTAAATAAAGACAGCGAGCCTTTTTAAACAATTGACACAAAAACTGAATACGAGGCAATGAAAAGACTCATTTGTAAACTAGACTTCTGTTTTCCTATGCCCCTATGCAAACTTACCCTCAACTCTTTACAAGCCTACCTTTCCCAGGAAGTCTTCTCAACTTGCTTCTTCCAAACATCTCTACTCTCTCTTCTGGGCCTTGTCCTCTCACACTCTGCTTCTCTCCTTGTCACTTTCTCAGGAAGTTGGTTCTGAGCATGAATTAAGCAGCATGACACAGGAAGAAGCGCATGTTCTTTGCAGACACACAGATCTCAATATGCATCTGGGTCTGTAAGGACAGTGGGCCAGGTACTTAGTCTCCTGGATCCTCAAGGTGGAATCACATTACCCTGAAGAGTTGCAGCAAAGATGGAATGAGAAGATGAACACAAAGTCCCCGCATGGCGTAGGCAGTCAACACACAGGCAGTCATTAGTCTGAGCCACCAGCATTAAGAGTGCTGCTTGTCCATCACAGCGCCCACAGACCATTCCACCAGAGGCTTCGCATGTGTACAGGCACAAAAACAAAAGCATTCAGTATAAAATAAGGCCCAGAACAATGGACTAAATGTTTCCTTTTCTCATTCATTGTTCTGGCAGCATAGGGAAGTGTAGCCCATGTAAAGGTAGGCCCCAAATGATTTTTCTCTGCCAACATCTCCTGTGTGACCTTAACCATGGTACTTCACTGTTCCTTGATTTTTTTTTTTAATCTGGAAATGTGAGGGTGACCTCAAAGCTCTCAAGTGTTTCTCTAAGCTCTAAACTTCTAAAACCCCAGGTAGGCCAGACATGGTGGCACATGCCTATAATCCCAGAATATTGGGAGGCTGAGGCAGGAGGATTGCTTGAGCCTAGGAGTTTGAGACCAGCCTGGGCAACATAGTGAGAGCCCCATCTCTACAAAAATACAAAAAATATTAGCTGGGTATGGTGGCATATGCCTGTAATCCCAGCTACTGGAGAGGCTGTGGTGGGATGATAGCTTTAGCCCAGGAGGTCGAGGTTGCAGTGAGCTATGATTGTATCACTGTACTCTAGCCTGGGTGACAGAGCAAGGCCTTGTCTCAAAAAATATATATAAAATAAAATAAGACTCTGGGAGGCCGGATGCAGTGGCTCATGCCTGTAATTCCAGCACTTTGGGAGGCTGAGGCAGAAGAATCAATTGAACCCAGGAGGCAGATGTTGTAGTGAGCCAAGATCGTGCCACTGCACTCCAGCCTGGGCAACAAGAGTGAAACTCTGTCTCAAAAAAAAAAAAAAAAAAAAAAAAAAAGACTCTGGGTATGCACAGACCATAGCTTTAAAGTTTAGTAATTTCTTATAAGCTCTTTCCCCATTCCATCTGAGTTAAAATTCTGTTGCTGACCTTGAAGCTGTGGACCAAATCTTCTCCCTTAGTTTATTATTCCGCATGTCATTGGGTGTGTATAAAAACTGGAGAGAATCTAGGTTGTATAAACAATGACTAGACAGCTGATTTTTAAAACTATACAGGGTTTTCCCACTTAAATATCGTAGGAAAGGAAAAAGAGAGAAGTCTGAATTAATAAAGTAGTCCACTCCATTAGTTTCTACCATGTAGATACAATGTAATAATAATACATGACACTTGTTACATTTTATGGGCATTTGCTATGTGCCAGGAAGGCTAGGTACCCTTCATGTTATCTTATTTAATCTAACATCTGTGGCATAGTGTTGCAATTTCCATTTTAATCCTTCTTTTAACCGAGGAGAAAACAAACCCCCGAGAAAGGTATGGTACATAGCCTATGGTTATACAGGCAGTAAGTGGCAGAAAACTGGATGGAGCCAAATAAAGTGCAGGTAATTTCGGATCAGGAATTACATTCATTAGCATCACTAAAGGGACGACACTAGTCTCCAGGGATTGGCTTTGTCCCCTTGAATTCTTAGTGCTAAAAAGGGCCTGAATGCAACTAGCACATCCTGACTATGAACCAAAGGAAAAAGGTGTAGAGGGAAAGGAAGGGTAAGAAGCTGAGGTAAGGAGAGAGAGCAGGGACACTACGGCAGGTGAAGGGGAAGAAGAGAGAGATGACGGATGGGAGGAGTTAGGCTCTCAGAGTGGGCAACTTACAGAGGCTGAGAATTTCCAGGTGGTCCTGGCTCTGGGAAAGAAGATGCAGGGAGCGCAGAAAGAAGGAAGAGGAGGCCTTCAGGGCTGTAATTATCCAACAGGACTGTGATGAAAACAGAAGTCAGGGAGCTGCTGAATTTGGGAACGGGGGAGATGGATGACGTTTTCTCTGGCCTCATTGCTGAGAAACTCATTAAAATCCTCTTTCCATTTCCAACTCCTGACTATCCAAAAGGCCAGTGTTTCTGACACTGGAGAGATTTTCTTCTTTTCAGTGTAACTGGGGGAAACAAATAAGATATGTCAATTAAAAATTTTCTAAACCATGTCCGCTTCATCCCACCACATTGTGCTATGAAGAAAAGAAATAACCTTTTAAAATGATGGGAAACTGTAGCCACAGGGAGGGTGGGGAAAGGCTAGGGATTCTCTTTGTATCCTTTTTTTAAAAAAAAGTATAATGTCATCTTCAAGAGATGGACAGAGTAGACCCTAAGTTGATATTCTCATTCACCATACAAATATATGGGGAAAAGAATCCTGAATTCAAATTTTTTAAAAGGGTGAAAACTAAAGAAAGCACTCAAAATTATATCTAACATTAATTGTGTGGAATGGTACTAAGTACTTTATAACCATTATGTCCGTTAATCCTTAAAATAATCCTGTGAGGCCTTCAGGGCTGTAATTACCTAAGAAGACTATTTCAATTTCCATTTTGCACATGAGGTAAGTGAGACACAGAGAGGTTAAGCAACTTGCTGATGTTGGCACAGCTAGCAAGGAGTAGATCTAGGATTTAGGCCCAGAGGGTCTGACTTTTAATACCCAAGTGATTAGCCAAAATGCTAATCTGCAGCCTCAAAAGAATGAGAAAGACAAAACCAAACCAGAAGAGTCCTAATCAATTACTTATCATGCCAAGGTCAGACTGATGAAGGACATCAGGACTCTGGAGAAGTGCGTGTTGACTTGAGGAAAGAATGATAGAGAGGCAAGAGATACAGGTCTAGAGGTGTGATGGGGTAATAGCAAGAAACCCAAACTGGGAGGGAAAAAGATCTGAGTTTCAGGTCCTCTTCATATTGGCTTTGTGACTGTAGGCAAGCCACTTAACTTCCCAAAGCTCCAGCATCCTCTGTAAAATACTAACTGCAACCAGGTAGTTGTAAGGACTGCTATGAGACTGAGTTGACTGAACAGAAAAGCAGTGTTAGCTGGGGGGTGTTACACATAGTCGTTAAAGCTGTGGAATACCCCAGGAGATTTAGAATACCTTGTAATAAACAAATGAACAAAATTAGCACCAGTCCGCAACAAAATACTTGATTTCTTGGGTGCTTTTTTCTTTCGTGGGGCTAAACTCTTCCATTGGCCGCCCCTCCCTCCCTCTTTTCTTCTTTTTCACTGAAGTCTTCTTTGGAATCTGTGCTGTGAGTGACAAATCTGAGACAATATGATGTTGGAAGCAACCATAGACTTTGAAAGACCACAGATCAAGAATTCAGTTCTTTGAGGCCACAACATGCTCCAAGTTAAAACAAATATCCGAGGGAAGGTAGGCAGCTGGGGCTGTGTGCAGCACCTGGATTCTGCCTGACTGAGGAGACTACATTCATTGACACTAGCGACTTACCCAGGATTGGACTGCTTATGGCTAGTGGCCTTTCCCTTCCCTTCCTGCTTTCTCCTGTCCAGGTGACCTTCTTAAAGGACAGACAGCCCCTGGTTCTCAAAACCCATTCAGGTCCTTCTTCCCTTAGAGCTCCTCCCATGGAAATGTTTTAGGTTTTATGAAATATAATTAAACTGAAGACAGTCTGAGTAACCAAGATAAGGTTTAGCACCACCAAGAAAGTGTTTAAACTTTATGAGAGAACCTGGTGAATCTTCATGCCCACTTCCCCCAAGAGACAGTGCTAATTGCCTGATAGTTTTTTTTTTTTTAAGCTTCTAAGAAAGATGTTGGAAAGAGTACTGGGCCAATACCTAAAAGACCTAGGTGCTAGACCAGGCTTTCCAGTTGTCAGTCAGGCTGTGTAACCTTGGAAAAATGGCTTTACTTCTCTGATCTCTCACTTTTCTCAAATGGTAAACTGAGCACTTTAAATTGATGTTTTCCAAAGTAACTTGAGAAATTACCTCTGTTACAGCAGAATAAATTTAATTTTGATTAGTATTATAACAAATCTATTACAACAAACTTATGACTTATATACATTATTGCTTAGGATAAGGCTAAAGTGAAAAAGTGAGTCAACTTAAAGAAAAGTCTAAAAGTAAATAATACTATAGGTGAATGTGACTAAAATTGTGAAGGTGAAATTTGAAAGAAGAAGATCATGAGGAACCTTCAGTCCCTTATCAAAGGACAGAGTCCAGGACCAGCACTCAGCCATCTCTTCCGTTTCTCTACTTGGTACCCCCTTTACTTTGTCCTCTCATCCTTCATCAGGGCTTTCTGTCAGCATTTGTGAGAAACCTGCCCAACACACCCATCCAATGCTCTGTAGTCCTTTGGTATAAAATTATAATTGGCACAAGTGATCATGTCATCAGTTGCAGTTCACAAGTAAAAGTTTTAGTAAGATCAATAACATTTCAGATTGTCTTTTAATTTTTATAAAATTATCAAATCTTTCTCACAGGTCTCTGGCCCTTAGTTCTCCAAGGACTCACTCTTCTGGCTCCACAGTTCATTTTTTTAGCTCCGCAATTCATTTTTTCATGTGATTTGTTAGGGATCATCTGTATTCCAACTGATGGTGGGATTCTAAATCTAGAAGAAGGAGTAAATGAGCATGTTTCAGAGCAGCTCTATGAAAGTTGAGTCCAAAACAACTGAGAGGCTTTGGAATGTCCCAATGTTGCCTTAAACATAAATATTGTGATCAGTAACTTTTTATTTATGGCAAGCTTTGATCTTCCAGAAAGATGCATCAAATACAAACTATCATTAGCAAGGAAATGCAAGAGCCACTGGGTATTCCATGGTTGATACCCAAAAGCTCAATGCAGGCTGAGCAAGTGAGAAACATTGCTCCTATCTCAAGGCAAAGACATAGAGGTTGGGCAGATTTGAAGAATCTAGTTTAGAAATTCAAGGGGATGATCAGGGTAACAGCTTTACTAAACCCAATTAAGGGCAGGAGAGTGAGACATAGGACTTTTGGAAATATTTTTTCTTTCCCTCCCCAACATATTTACCTTCAATTGCTAAGCTGTGTGGTAAATAAGGCTACTCTGGAATGAGCATCATGAAATGGGTCTGGAAGGGGCTGGGGGCTGATCTGGTAGGTTTTGCAGGAAATCCGTGTCTGTAAATGTGCCTCTCATCTGTGATGATTTGGGATCATCCTGGTGGTATCCTGGTCCCTGGCTGTGTCTGCAAGACTTAGAAGCAGCCAGTGAGACTTGAGATGATAAAGCTGAAGCAGTGTGGGCCCAACTAGTAAGAGGGTTCAGTGACAGGAGATGTTGATTGGTTCTGATTCTGAATATTCTGCATTAAACTGAGACAGGGAAGGTGTTTCAGCTCCGCCTCCTTACACCCCTTCCTTGGACTCTTCCTCAGCTGTGAATGCCATGGATTCTTTGTTCCCTCCTTTACCCACCTCCAGTAAGCCTTTGATTTTATACACAGTAGTGGGAAGACAGAGAGCTTGGGTATAGCAGCTTCATGTGAGGTCCATGAGCTCTTGGGTGATTCACTTAATGTCTCTGAGCCTCACTTTCCTCATATCTGAAATTGGCATAATAGCAGTATCTACCTAATAATGCTTTGGGGAGAATTTAAAAAGATAAAATACCTAAGGCACAAGCTTCTTTACACAGAAGGCTCAATTAACAACCATCTAATAAAACATGTGGCTCCCTCTTACCACAGAGTACATCTTTCTAGAGAATATGGAGACAAATCGTCAGAGTCCTGGAAAGAGATACAATAAATTAAAACATATTCCTAAAACACATTTTAATGAAAGAAAAAGCAATCTCATTTAATTCATTAGCTGAGATGATACCTAAACACTGTTAACTATGTTGAATTTTCTTTCAGTCACTGATTGCAGAGAAATCAAGATCTTACTCATTTGTATTCAGTGGACTATTTTACACCAATCCAGGCATAGTCGATGCCTCTGGAAGTAAAATACAAGTTTCCTGACTTCCTTTTTTGCATCTAAGCCAGGACTTCATTAAATGAATGGTCTAAGTCTTGGTGCTCAGCCTTTGGCTTTTGTGCCAGGCAATATGTCTGTCAGGTTCCAGCAGAGTTCCAGGCTGGCCTGATGGCACTCCAGGATTTTTGTCTTTAACTATCATAGACTTCTCCTAGTAAGACAGTCAGAGCTTTTGATACTGCCCTTTTCTTATTAAGGGAAAGAATATATGAATGAACTTGACACCCTTAGTAGGGGATTAAAGGCCAATTATTAAAATTTTCATGATTAATTGGCAGTGGCATGCTGACACCTTCATCATCCTTTTCCTACCCTGCTTTATTGACAAAGATGTGGAATCTTAGCACAGAGGGTCTGAATTCTTCTGAGTAGTAGGAAATTATTTGTTGTTCAGGAAACTAAGGAATTTCAACCATAGTGGGTTGGCAAGTGTATTCACTAATAAAGGCCTTCTCAACTGGGTTCCCCCTTACTAACTAAAGGAATACATTTGCCTTCTAGTTGAAACTCATAGGATGACCAAAATACAATGAATATCCTTTTTGGCCTCAATCCAAAGAACTTTTTTTCTTTCTGATTTTATTCCACTCTTGACCCCTCCCCAATGAAGAAGAATGAAATTATAATGGCAATTTTCTTTCTGGCAACAGTTCATCACAAATGAAATTTACCTGTTTTCTTCCAGGTTGTCTCATAAAAGGATGAGGGCTCTTTCAAGGGTTTGATGATCTCAGATATTCATCTAGAGCATAGGGAAGATAACCTAATTTCTGTTTTCATAAAAAATATTGGAAGACAAGAAGACAATGTCCCTGTGGAATGTCCTCTAAGAGCTGACATGGGTGGGAGGCCAAAAGGATGTCCCCCAAAGGCAGAAGCTGTTGATCTGCCAAGAAAGCTCCAGAAGAGGCCATCTGCAGAAGGATGGGGCTGTTGCAGAGACACACTAGTCATGAGACTTGGATTCATATTTTCTAAGAAATTTGTCCTTCTAATATAAAAAATACAAACTCATCTTCATTATCAGTCATTTCACTTGTTTATTATCAAATGTTTTCAGGCAATGTTGCAGCATCTTCAATTATCCACAAAGGAGCTAAGTTTGCTTGATTTAGACAGCAAATTGACCTCCCATCTGATTTCAATCCTTCCTACCAAATAAGTTGGCCATGGATGCTGCTGTAGTTGTGTGATACACTTTGAATGTCACCAAGCATGTGGTAACAAGACTGGTCTGAGCCAGTCTTGTTACCACCAAGGAGAGGGTGTCATCTGTATTTATACCAAGTTTGTGTTCACATTAGCTCTGAGTATAACCAATTTATACAAATACGTAAATGTCTCATTTTAAACCAAAAGTATATTGAGATGGAGAAAAGTTCACCTCACCTTTTCTATAGATGACATATCTTCAGGCCTTCAGTTCTTTTCTTCTCAGTTTAGTTCTCAATGATAACTCAGAGCAAATGAAGCCTTCTGACTAGGTATAATGATCACAAACACTGAAGAGCCCAGAAAGTAAAAGACAATGGTAACAAATAATTCTAAAATGTCTTAAAGCTGTTCTCTCATCTAGCTGATTTATATCATAAGCACTTGCTACAAATAAGTCTATAGAGTTTGAGGCAAACCTTACATGAGACACTTTAGCTTCTGCCCAAACTGTTAATCCTTGTGCCTCATACTCAGTTTAGTTGATTAAAAATTAGGTGGGTAAGAAAATGCATTACCACAGTGAGAGAAAGTGAGACCAGTAAGAAACAGGAGTGATAAAAAATTAGGCTGATAATTTACGAAGACCTAGAAAGAAAATTTCTGATTTATCAATAATATTTACAAGTTAAAAAAAAAGGGAAAACTAGATAAGAGGAAGAGAATAAGACAGAAAGAGAAAGGATGGAGGAAATGGTCTTCAGTCTGTAGAAGTTTCATCCTGTGGGAGGGCATTGCTGTCTTAAATAAGGTATTGTTTTTCTTACTTATGATAACCAGCATTAGATGCTTGTTATTGGTCTTGTCCTTGCTTATGTCTATAGGTCTCCAATCACTCATTTGAGTGTCACTGAGGCAGGAGATGACATTATATTACCCCTTTATTTGGGAGAATATGGAGGAAGTATCTGTCATACTGGTCATCAATTTTTATTTCAGGAAAAGTAAAACCTATTCTTATGTAATCTTCTCCAGCACTTGGTAGCTCCTCAAATGACTGAACCCCTCATTTCTTTCTCAATGTATGCAAATTTTACTATACATTTATTTGGATCTGGACACTTTAAACGAAAAAGATTTGATGTTTCTCATACCTTGAGCAAGCAGGAAATCCTAGTTCATACTTATGGTAACAGATATTTTAATAAAACAGTAAATTATTGACCCAACATCTGACTCATCTTCTGCTACATATTTTTATGTTACAGGAAGGTTTGTAACTAATAAATTTCTTTGCATTGCATACATATCTTATGAAAAAATAATTGCATATCCTCTGCATATAATCTTAACCACTGGCATCTTAAATGTACTTGAACTGCAGCAGTAATGAGATGTGAATGTGGGTAAAATTTCAAATTTTAAAATTGTAAAATCATAAAATTCTAAAATCATAAATTATAATGCTGAATTATCAGGCGGTAATTATTTAACAACAACAACAAAACCTCTCTTTACCTATCTTTACCTACTTCATCTCAATCTCACATTATTTTTTAAAAGAAAACTTCATTGCATATTCTAGCAAAGTGAATTGGTAGGGGAAGGTTTAACAGAGCCAGAGAGAATGTGCAAGGAGTGAGAAAGTGAATTGATGGATGGATGGTTAAATGAATATAAATGAACTGACACCTTTACAGGAAAATAACATTTCTTTTCTTTTTTTATTCTATAGATCAGTGGGTTTTGTATCTGTAATTCTTTCATATCAGCAAAGAGGAAATAAACTCTCATGTAAATCATTTTTCCCCCATCTGTAGCATATTAAAACCATGCCTTTTTTTTCTTTTAAGCAGACTCTTTTTTTCCTATTTGCTTATCAGTTCATCCACCATTACATTTTAAATGAAATTGCAAGACCCTTGTCCCTCCCCCAAATTTCAGCCTGATGTAGGAAAGTGGGAAGCAGACTTTTCTTGCTTTAGAATAGTGACCTAGATTCAATTACAGATAGACCCGGAAGAGAGAAGTGACACCTCACAATTTTCTTAGAGGTCTTGAAAAAATTAGAAATCTAAAAACAATACTTAATGGAAAAGAATCTGTTTATTTCCCCCAACTTTTCATCTTATTTTTTCTTGTCTTTAATTGCATTGATTTGGTCCATTTAATTGTTCCTGTTATAATATCACAATAAGTTTCCCACGGGGTATTTCTGAATCATAAAAATGGGCATTTCAAGGAAATTTCTGAGTTTGGCTTTGAGGGTGGATATCTACACACAGAGTGTGTGTAATTCTGCAAACTGAACCCAGACAAGATGAAAAAAATAATCTCTTAAAAGGCATATTTTCCCTTGCGTCCTTTAAAAAAGCAAACAAATTACATAAAGTACACTTATTATAATTGCATTGCAGACAAAGCATTGAACGAGGAAAGGGTGTGTATATATTTTACTGTTCTCTCAATTACTGTAGAAAAATGTGGCCAAAAGAAATAGAGGGAAGAACACTGTGATTCTGCGTATTGACTTTTATCACTAAATTAAGCATATAAATGACCTAAGCGGGTGGCTTGGTATATTAAATTAAAAGGAAAGAAGAACAATGATTCTCTCTTCTTTCTTCCCTCCCTCTCTGATCTCAGCCTGAAAGGAGTTTCCGAGAGATAAGAAAGATGAGATTCGGTCCGCGCTACTCGGGTGGGTCCTGCTTACCGCTAGTGGGGAGGCGGCTGCCTTCCGTGCAGGATTTCCGTTCAGGGCTCACAATAAGCGATCTCAAGCGGGGGCACATTCCCCGCCACTTCCATGGTCCCTCAAACAAACAAAGAAGGCAAAATTGGCTGTCCCAAGACCAATGTGCTTAGGAAGCTTTGAGGCGCTCGAAGGTGAGGCAGGCTGCTGTCGGCAGGTGTGAACACCTCAGCCCTCGCGTCAGGTTTAGAGCCTCCCAGCGTAGGAAGCGGGCAGAAGCGGGGTCGCGTCTACGCGGTTATTCGAAATGAAAAAGAGCTGCAAACGGCGCAAAAGTCCTGGGGTGAGGCGCAGGAAAACAGAGCAAGGGAGCTGCCTTAGTTCTCAAACACTGCCTATGGATGGGTATTTCCCGGAAGAGTATTCTAGACCCTATGAAAGAGGTCTCCACTGGGCACTAGCCACGGCATTGGGGAAGTGGGTGCGAGCCTGCTCTGCGAGAAAGGTCCCCCAGGCTGCGTGGGGGAACGCAGGAGACGCCTGTCCCGGGGGACCCAGCGGAGGATTGTTTCATTTCAAAGTGAAAATCTGCAGGCTTTGGGAAGCGATATTCAAAAAAGTATATAATCTCCATATGCCGCTCAATGGAGGATCCTCATAATTTACAGCGGCAGATAAGGCTAGAGGGTGTAATAAAAAATCTGAAGCCTTCCCCTCCCCCCTCGCCGCCTCCCCGGAATTGCACCTTGGGCAGCGGAGCAGAATCCGGAATGTGAACTTCTCCCAACATATGTTTCCCGCAGATAAGTAAACAATCTGGACGTGAAATGGAAATGGTAATTAATGCAGTAATGCTGTTACACCTCGAGTGTGCAAATCCCATTGACTCGCCGCGCCACGGGGGGTGCCGGGCGTACGGGGACCGGCGGCGTGCGCCCAGGCTGCCCACTCCCTCCCACCTCTCTCCCTCCTCCCTAGGTCCCCGGGCGGGGCGTCCAGAAGCCCCGCAGGGACGTGGCAGGGCTACAGGAAGCCGGGAGCTGCTTAAGCCGCGCTCGGAACTCCGGACTCTCGGGCCTTCGAGGGCTGGGCAGGTGCTCCGCGTTTGCCTCGACAGCCGCACCTCTCACCCACCTCCCTCAATTACCACCGCCGCGCTTGCGCCTCCAGAGCCTCCTCGGGGCCCAGAGGTGCAGCACGGCCCTGAAGCATCTAGGAGAGCCTGGGCTCTCCTACTGGGAGCAGCCAGCGACACAGGCCGGGAGGCAGAGGGAACCCCGAACTTAGGCGGGTTGTCCTGAGGGCGGCGGTCGGGTCTTTTGTCTCCTCTCTTTTCGGGGGCCAAGTGCGGCTGGGGCATCTGGCAGAGGTTTTCTGGAGTTTCTTTCCATCCTTGCCCCGAAAGCACGGATTTTGTCTGAATTGCTTCTCTTAGGGACCTGAGTGGAAAAGTTTGGAAATGGCCACTGCCCGCCAGAGTAGAGTAACTTCTCTACTTTGCAGCAAAGAGGAAACTTGAGGCCTCCTTTCAGTCTCTGTCCGGCCTGGGCACCCGCTCTCTTCCGCAACCCAGACCCAATGCTTGGGCTTTTGTAGGGGGCGGGGGTCTGGGAGGATGCCCAGTGCAGGGATTCGAGCGAAAAGAATGCAGAATCATGGGAGACAGCCAAGGGACGTCCCGACCCGCGACTCTTCCCGCTTCCGAAGAGAACACCTTCCCCACCACCTTCCCCAACCGGACCCCAGAGGCTGGACAGGAGCTCGCGGATGACGACTCTGCTAGACCGAGGGCCAGGGTCTGGGCTAGGAAGGTAGCAGTGAGGACCCCGCTTTCCAGACTTCAGGCTCCTTTCAAGTGCGGGAGCCGGCAACGCCCAAGCCCCGGGTCCTGGGCACGCACAGAGCCGGGGTTCAGCAGGGCTGACCCCGAGTCTCTAGTTTTAAGTAGACGCCCCAGGATTTCTAGCGCCCCCATCCGCCTTCAACTTCATTATTTTCAATATTTTAATTACTCTGCTGCGGCCCAGCGCCTGCGCTTCTGGTTCCAGGCCAGTGCCCATCCCTGCAGAACCAAGAAAGAAACCAGCCCAAGTAGCTCTCCCACTGCTGGGTCCTCTAGAGCCTTGGAGGCAGGGAAGGGCCAGAGGCCAGGACAGCACGCCCCACGGTGGAGGCGGGAAGCACAGGTCTGAGCTCTCCTGCGCCCAAATCTAACGGGCCCCTTCTGTCTCTGTGCCTCTTCCTCTCACACACACAATCCACTCAGCAAATAAAGAGATGAGAGTTCTTTACATAAATCTTGTGAATTAGGTGATATTCAAATTCAAATGGTTTGAAATTCATTGTCTACTTGAACAATGCCAACAAGGCCTGAGCTGGGGAGATGAAGGAAATAAGAGTGTTGGCACCACAGCTCGCCAAGCTTTCCTGGCCCTGGCAGTCTCGGATCTTTCCAGAGAAGCTGACCCGGCGGGACACACTTCCCTAAATGGTACCCTGCATCCCGATTTGGCTCACCGGAGATTCCTACAAGTTAGCTCGCTCCAGTTCCAAAATGCAAACGTTAAGGAGGTCTCAGTGTGATTTACTCAAAGTAGCTGGCCTTTTCCTTGTTTAAAGTCAGCGAGTCTGAGGAAATTAATACTTAAATAGAAAAACTCAGAAACTGGAAGGGAATCAAAGATTTTTGGAGTTGGATCCAAAACTGGGAAAGTGCACAAAAGGCTGACTGAGTTCTCAGAATGAGGAGGCCAGAGGCGGAAGGGGGCCAAGAATTCCGCAACGCTTGGAAGATGTGGCTAGTGTACCCCTGAGCCAGACGGTAGCCAAGGTTTAAGAAAGAAAACATAGCTAAAACCCAAACAACTTTGCTCCCGCCGGCGCCGATGGCAGCTTCCCCAGCAGCTTGCTGTTCAGGTCTCTGCTGTCCTAGGGAACACCAAGCCGTGGAGTGACAGCGCTGAATGCGGCATATATTGGGGGAGAGGGGTCCGGGGAAGCAGTGGGAACCGCAGGCCAGAGGACCCGGCCCTCCCTGCCGACCCTGCTCAAGGGAGGCCCAGGTTGCTAAGCCAGAGAAGTGTGGGGTTCTTTTGCTGCCGGACGCATGCCTAACGCAGAGGGATCGGCAGAACCTCCTCCTGCAGGGCCACAGGTGCCCCGCGCAGCACCGGAGTTCGATTCTCCGGATACCAGGAGTCTGTCCAGGGCAACTCTTGGCTGGTCTTTCCTGCGCGACGCGCGCTCGGGAGAAGCGGCTCTTCTCGACTCCGGGCGGGCGGGGCGCTCCTCTCCCTACAGATTTGCTTTAATGATTTTCTTGAAAGAAAGAGACAGTTGTGAGCAAACAGGTTTGACAGGGACTGCTGCCCCCCCACACCCCCCAGGGGATTTCTTTTTGTCTGCGCCTGACTTCAAAGTCGGTAATCGGCCCCTGTCAGCGGCCTGACGAGAAGGATTTCGGCTGTTTGTTAGGGCGAGTCGCAGCCGCGCACCTCCGAGGACGCTCGGCGGCCCTCGGGGCGACGGAGGCAAAGCTGAGGCAGGCCCTTGTGGGGATGCGGGGTGGAAGTGGCTGGGACCAGGTCTAAGGAGGGCAGATGGCTGGAGAAGGCCAGTCTGCGAAGGAAAGAAACGCGGTATGATGGCCAGAAACAGCCCGGGCCAAGTCTTTGACTTCAGGTCCCAGGACTCCAACTGGGCCCCCAGCTCTTTGTGGGCAGGAAAGAGGTCTCAGTCACCTCTGAGTGAGGCCGCAGCCTTCTGAGCACCTCTCTGATACAGCGCACCCTGGTTTCCTAGAGTTCGCCATCTAAGACCAAGCGCAACCTGGAACCCTGGTTTCAGTTTTCCAGCTTCAGCCGTCGCCCGAAGCCTTTGCCCCTCGCACTCGCCAGGTGCCCCTTTCCAGCCTAAGCCCGATTCTGGGTTGGCTGGATGCCCTAGTGGGGTCGTGGGCGCCAGGTTCTTTCTCCAGTTGGGGTGCTCTGTGCGCCCAGGGCGCTCTCGCCCTGAGATCTGCGGGGAAATACCCAGAACCCTGTAAGCTTCATCTTAGGGGATGTTAAGGGACTCTGAGCTATGGGGGCTATCAGAGCGGCTGACAGAACTGTCAGTTGGGGTTATATCGGACAGGGAAACCTTGGCGCCTCCATCCTAGGCCTCCTGGGCTTCCTAGGGGGTGGGAGGAGGGGCCTTCCCTAAGCGCCCAGGGCCCCCAGACCTGACGGCCACCAGAGGCAAGTCACTTCCTAATTGTCTCGATTTGTAAGAGGGTTTTGTAATGCTAAGTAAGCGTGGCTCAGCCAGCCCGGCCTCCCCCTACACCTCCCTCAGACCGCCTTTGTTTACCTTCGCCTGATCGCTCATTTATTTATCTATCTATTATTTATAGGCGTCCTCTCCTATTCAGCGCCTGTGTATGTTAATTGTGTTATACCATTTAATTCTAACATCGGTCTCAAAAGAGCTCTTAATGAGAAAAGCATATACAACATGGATCACTTCGCTATTCAGCTTAGCCAGATGGACAACTGCTAACTTTTTTTTTCTTTAATAATGAAAATCCCCCTTTGACAAAGGGGCTCGGATGAATAGGCTCCAAACAACACCCCAAACACTTCTAATTGTTTTGAGGACAATATGCTAATCCGCGGGTTTCAGCTTTGGTGTCTGTTGACAACATTTCCCTTGCACCTCGAGCCACCGACTCCTTTGGAAACAGCAGAGGCAAGCGCACAAATCTCTTAACAGCAGCAGAAAGCTGACAAACCTCGAGGCTGCCCCACCTCCCACCCCGCAGCATATCAAAAGCAGTGGGAAAAGCACGCAAATTAAGGAAAACCACGCGTGAGCGTGACTCTGGGGGTGAGACTCCCAGACTGAGAGTGGGAAGCACCCTTTGATTTTGAGAACACATTCCAAAGAGTTTTGCTGGATGACATCGGAGGGTCCTTTCTCCGCAGGAAAGACAATAATCTTCGAGAAAACATTCACCCGGAGGGGAAAGAAAAGGGCTCTTTTCCTTGTTTAACATCATGGGCTGCACTGCTTTTTTTTGATTTTTTACGGTTTTTAAAAACTCCTTGTCTGAGCCGTGACAACGTCGCTTTCCTTTTCTCTCTGCTCCTGCGGGGTCTCTGTAAAAAGTGTTCGACAGTCTGGGGCGGGGACCTATGGCACATTTTTCTGTATTTCTTAGAGTTTTATTTTTTAAGTTAGGAACCAGTATCAAGCCCCGACTCCCCAAAGGGGTGGGCAGCAGCGTTTCCAAACACCTAAAAAGGCAAAATACCCGACTCCCTCAGTCTTTTCTCGTGTTTTGAACTTAAACATCCACTGCGGGACGCGGTGTTCAGCGCGCAACTGGTTCCCAGGAGTCTCGGTGCTTTTCCCCACTCCTTCAGCGTTTGGTTTCTAATAAAGTAAACTCACCCAGATCTCTGCGGTCTGGGTCTGTCTTTGTCTTAGTTCATTCACTCCTTGAAGTGGCCTGACCCTTTTGGGAAGAACGGGCGGAGAGAGTGAAGTCCCAGGGACAGATACCTTTGTCTAGTCTCTAAAGGCAAAAAGCAATTTCCAGGGTGCATTCCGGACAGAGCTCAGACTCTAGGCCCTTCTACACCCCACCAGCAGACCACCAAGCTGGACCAACGGGGGGTGAGGGGGCAGCCACCAGCCGTCACTGCTTAGAGTCCCTCTATGCACTTTCAGCCTCCCCGAACCCGACTTTCCAGCCCCTCCAACCTGGCTCCTGACTTCAGATTTTAGGCACATCAAAGGTTACTTTTTTGCAATGACAGATTGTCTTTATTCAAAACGTCTTTGTTCAACAAATGAACAGAGTAGCGAGGTAAAATCCTTCTAGGTACATTTCCAAGACATTGTCAAAACATTTATGACCATTTAGGATGTTTTAATTCTTTTAATTTTTTGTTCACCTTCTACTTCCTGACTTCATAACCCGACATTCTGTCTAAAAGTAAACTTAGGTCTCTAGAAGCACTGCTTTACACAAAGTAAATAACCATGTAGGTCCTTTTTGTTTTCTCTTTAAAGAAGCAAACAGTATCATAACATGGTTTTAAATAGAAATGTTTCCCTTTCTGTAGTTTAAAACTTTGAAGCCTTTTCCCTCCCACATGTGAAGAGCAAGTGGCTCCTAGTTGTGTCTGATGCCAAAACACAGAGACACAGCTAACTCTTTTCTTCAGGGGACAAAAGGAAAAAAATATATGCATATTCTAGATATAATATCAGGATCTGGGAGTTCAGAGTCCAAAGCCTATCCGAGGAGAGTGAAGGGGACATAAATAAAGCAAAACTGCCTACTTTTTTGTCCAAAGGGGGTACAGTCGGAGATTTGTTTTGGGAGAGTTGGGATAGGGGTAGCTGTGTAGCTGTCATAACGTTTGCAAGTTTCCAGCACCTGTCTGCGCCTTGGGTCCGGGAGGACGCCCCTCCCTTCCCCCTGGAAGAGAGAGGAAAAGTCTGGGGTGGTGTAAGGGACAGCTGCAGGGCTGACCCCGGAGGCGTCTGCAGGCCAGGGCTAGGCTCAGAGGACAGGGTGCAGACCCGGCTTTCAAGCCACCCTTCAGGTCCGGGCCGGGCTGGGGGTTACATGGCCGTGGCGTGGGCTGACGAATAAGGGTCTATGCCAGTCTTGGTCATGCCTGGGAAGAGGATGTAGGCGACGGGGGGCTGCAGGGTGGAGGCAGACCAGGCGGTACAGTTACAGGGCACCACGTAGCCGGGGTTGGTGGGGGACGGGTGGGTGTGCGTGTGCTGGCTGGGGCAGCTGAGGCTGCCGAAGGCGCCGTTCTGGTAGCCCAGGGTGGACGCGTAGGGCAGCGCGCTGGTGGCCAAGGTGTGGGGCACTTCACCCATCTTCTGGATGGCGCTCGAGCTAAACTGCGCGGGGTCCAGCAGGGAGTAGGGCGCCGAGGCCGGCGGCAAGAAGGCCCGGGCTTTCTCGGGCGCGCTCAGGAGGCCGTCGGAGGCCCCCACGGGCAGGCCTGCCGCCTTGAGCGGGTCCGTGTCGCCCAGGTAGGGCAGGGGGAAGACATACCTGTCCTTCTTGAGCAGGTTCTTGGGCTTGCGCCGCGGCCGGTACTTGTAGTCAGGGTGCTCCTTCATGTGCTGGGCGCGTAGCCGCTTGGCTTCGTCGATGTATGGCCGCTTCTCTGCCTCGGACAGAAGCTTCCATTCGGCGCCTAGGCGTTTGCTGATCTCGGAGTTGTGCATCTTGGGGTTTTCCTGGGCCATCTTGCGCCGCTGGCCCCGGGACCATACCATGAAGGCGTTCATGGGCCGCTTGATGTGATCTGAAGGTTTGGACATGGTCCCGGCGGCTAGGCGGGTGGGGGTAGGGAGTGCAAGTGTTCTGCAGACGAGCCTGGGCGCGGTTGGCTATCTGTCTGTCTGTCCGTCCAGAGCCGGGGTTTTGAGCTCCCCTCGCCTTGGCGCCGCTGAGGGGAAGCCAGAGAGAAGCACTGACCCCAGAAAGTTCAGCTGATCATGCCAGTCCCAGCACCCAGGCAGCCCCCGGGGAGTGAGTGGGGGCAGAAAGGGCGGGGGAGGAGAGGGCGATCGTCCAGGGGGCTGCAGGCACCAGGGACTGGGGCCCAAGTATCGGAGTCTCGGGAATTAAGTGGCCAGGTGATTTTTTGGCCCGGGCAAGAAGCTCCTCCTTCTCCCCCTCTCCACCTTTGCCTTCTCTCGTTCCCTTCTCTCCTCTTGCTTTTCCAGTCGTAGCTCCCCCCTCCCGTGGCTTTCCCGGAGCTGCCGCGCCTAGCGCTGCACCTGGCTGAGAATGCGGGGAGGCTGGTGAACGAGAGCCAAAAGCGGCGAAGTTCAAAGGCGAGGTGGGCCGGGACGGCACGCACTCTGACATAAGCGCGGGGCGGCGACTCCCCAACCTGGGCGCCAATCAGCAGCAGAGAAGCCGAGGGGGCGCACCTGCCAACACGCCGGTGCAAGAAAGAGGGAGCGCGACTGGTGGGGGCGGGGAGAGGTGTGAGGGACAGAGGCAGAGAGAGGGCTAGAGCAGAGCGGCTAGCTCAGGACTGGGGACTTGGGTTCCGCATTGTCTCCTGCACTGTCAACAAATAAAACTCTTCGCGCCTGCCGTTTCCTTTCCGGTGGTGAAAGAGAATTAGGGCTTGGAATACAAAGGCTCGGGGAAGGGACAGCAAAGGGAGCCAGGCGAGACCTTGTGTTGATAAATAGGACAGCCTTGCCAAGAAATGCAAGGACAGCACTTTCCCCCCTTGTCAAAGATCCTTGGAAGAGAAAAAGAATATAGCAAGCTCGGGGTGAAAGCGAAATAAACTTTTCGCGCCCCACCCTCGGCGGTCCTTTGACAGTGTTCTCCCGGGACGCCCCTGCACCTCGGCATCCATCTCTGCCCCAAGATGCGGCGCCTGGGCATAGTAGCACTGGCACCCTTGGTGGCTGAGCAGTGTTTTTTGACCTGCTGCCGGAAGGCCTCGCGTCCGGCAATGCAGAGATTTCGAACCCTGGTTGATGAGCCCTTAAAAGCACTAAGACCTGTTCTTCACTTTTGGGGCGGGGGTGGGGCTGAGATTTCTATCACAGTTCTTATTTATTATTTGTGCCTTTAAACCTCCAACTTTTACTCCGCAAATGTTCAAACCGTAAGAACAGCTTGGAGCCTGGGTGTGGGGGTCTTCGGGGTGCCCCTTCTGCAGCGGCCCTAGAGAGGAGCCTCATGGTGTCTCTGCAACAAGGGTCCGTTTGTCCCTGGGCGCCTCTTCCCGCTGCGAGACTCGTTTCTTGCGTCAGATGAGCATTCTTCGGGTAAAGAGGACGAAATAACCCGCAGAGCCAACCTGCGCGCCTGTTTCCTTTGAATAATTGCCTGCTCGATGTGAAATGCCCTTGGGGGAAATATTTATTAAATGGAAACCATTGTCCCAGGACTGGCGGGACCTGCGTGTGTTCCAGGCTTATTGGCTTTTGCACCAGCCTCTCTTGGGAGGACCGGCCAGAAACGCGCAAGGCTCCGTTAGCTCCGAGGGGCTAGGAGTGGGGGAGGGTGACAGGGAATGAGGAGGCCTGAAGGGAGGGTCTTTCTCTAGCATATAGTATATCAAGTGTGAGGAGAAGACTGTGCTTCTCCTTCCTACAATTAGAAAAATGCGTGGAATTTCTCACCCTTGCACTTTTCAGAGGTGGGCAATATTGCCATTTTACAGATTAGGAAACTTAGGTTGAGAAAGACAGGTAATTTGTCAAAAGTGACTCCGGGAGTGATGCCAGATGTATAGGATTTGAAAATCCCTATTTTTACCCCCATTCCACCTGGCGTCACATCTAGGGATTTCATGAGGCTGCAGCTCAATGTGGAACACTTGATGAGACTATTAGGGCAATCGAGGGTGATCGACACCTGCCATGCAGATAAACCACCCTGGAAGGCTGATCCTGCACTTGATTGCTTAGCCATGGGCTCCACCTCCGAGGGCTGGCAAACAGGTGCACAGCCTTTACATTCCTTCCCAAACCCCAGCTCTGGCCTTTCTCCAGAGCCTCTATCCAGCCCTCTAACCTTGTTTTCTCTGCGGGCAGTTTCATTTAGCTTAGGGTCTCAGGAAGCAAACGCACTTTTCAGTCCAGTCTGGAAAGGGTTTCCAAGCGTCGCTGGCAACTCCACCTCAGGTCTCACCAGCGGTGCGCTATGCTCAGAGCCAGTCAGGGATAGGAGGTTCAGGAGCCACCTGATTCTAATTCTACTGGATGATCACCACGGCTTTGGGAAGGAATGAGAGAAATACTGATATCTGCAGCGAGGCCCAGCGTTCGGAGGGGACTTGCCAATCTCTCACTCTAGAACCCTTAGGGGACACCAAACGCATACCGAGAGGTCTGGGTTAATGCAAACCAAGCTCTTGGAAATTGTTCAACAAGGGGATCTGGCACAAGGTCCTACACCCTTTCTCTCCTCTCAGCTTCCAGAACAATCCTTTCCAATTGTCTGGAGGCAGTTGGGGGCAGGGTAGCGCCTTCCTGCAATTCCTCTTATTACCTTCTCAAACGCCCGAGCTCCTCTCCAAGCTTCCTGTGTTCAGCCTTAGGTCGCAATCCAAAAGCTATTTGCAATGGGGAGCAGAGTGATACGAAGGGCGTTTGATGGCGGGCAGGGCGCCAGCTAACCTCCCGAAGTTTCGGAGACCGGGGTTGCCTGGTCCCGCTGCACTGACCCAGGAGGGGGCCAGCATCTGCACTGCGCGTGGAGACAGGAACTCCGCGCGGGGAGGGGAGGCAGGGTTGAGGGCTGCACCCTCCAGGCCACGCATCAGCTTGTCTCCTAGGCGAACTGCAAAGCCACGCACAACCCTTATGGAGTACCGGTGACCACCCGTTTATTAGGACTCTTTAGAACTGGGGCGGGCGGAGGTGTTCCCGTGATCCTGGGGTCTGGCCTGGTGCTGTCCCAGCAGGTGCCTCTACTGTGCTGCGCTGTGCCTCCTTGATGAGTCTAGAACACCGGGCAGCACGTTCTGGAGAGGTGACCCCTGAGGAGGGTCAGCAACTTCGATCACCACCAGAACAGGCATTAGGACAGAGGTTGCTTAGAGGCTCCTCCTGCTTTGTCCGGAACCTTAAGTTTGGCCCCAGGCTGCCAGTTCAATTCTCCAGGACTGGAGACGTCCCTTGAATGAGGTCTTTCCACTTGCACATTTGCCGGAAGAATCTGCACAGGCTCAGTACACAGCGCAGCTACTCAAGGTCCGCTGCGGGCTGGCCTTAGCGAGGTGTCCGAACCCCCGCAACAGGCATTCTGTCAGGGAACCGTCGCTGTTTCTCAGAAGTGAAGGAAGAGGCTTCGTAAGAGCAACGACCCAATCCGCTTCTCCGGGCCTTTCGTCTCGCTCCAGGGCGCAGAACATCCAGGATGCGCCTTCCTCTTTTCTGGCTCCGGGCCTCTACTTTCACGCAGCTCCTGCGCGTACCTCAGGTATCAGTACAAGCCTCTCACTGCCTATGGGGAGCCTTTTCTGTTTCCTGGGATGGGCTAGGATCACTTCTGTGCTCTCACTCTCACACTTCCATTTCAAGCCCTCTTCCCTAGCCTCGCGTGGGCCCCTGTCGCAGTGCGTGCAGCCCACAAGACTTCAAGCTTCCCTGGGGCGGCGGCTGCGTGTTTTTCATCTTGCTTCTATTTGCGCACAACTCCAAGCGTAAAGATGCTCAATAAAGTTTCCTTCTGCCCAGGCCCAGGTAAATTTTCCCAACAGGTCTTTCCCCGCCTTGCAGCTGCAGGCATGGGCTCTTGAGTCATAGCCTTGCTAGAGCCGGAAGCCGCAATCTGGGGTGCCGGAGGCCTGCACCCACCTGCCTTGCCTCAGGCTCCGCCCCACCCTCCGGCCACCACCCCCTCCTCTCTGGTGGGCAGAGGTCACCACTTTAAGGCCTCGGGGCTGAGGAATGGCTGAGTGCTGAGAGGAAGGGCACGGAACGTTTCTTAGAGAACACGGTTGGGGATGGAGGGGAAGAAGGGAGCTGGCTCTGCGTCTCGAGCTCCAATGGCTTTCCGAAGAGGCCAGAGAGTCACCTGCGTCCAGAGGGCCCGGGGCTTGCTGGCACCAGTCCTGCCCGCTCACTGTGGCCACTCGAAGATTTTGGTGAGCGAAGTCGCAGGTGCCTGTTGCGGGGAGCCTGAGAATAGTGTGGGCTTCAGCACCAAGCTGAGAGTGAGCGCCAGTGCACTCGGGCGTTTAGAGTCAGGAGAGTTATCCGGCCCACCCCCTTCAAGTGTCCACAACCCAGAAGCAAGCATTAGGTGGTAAAATGATCCCAGAAATTAAGACCTTTTGTTTAAATCACAAACTTTTAATTTTTATTACCCAAAGTAGCTTTAATGTTTGGCACCTCTGATTCCCTCTACCCCGTTCCCCGCTGCCCACCATTTTCTATTTTAAAATTCAGTCTGTATATATCCCGCCTCCAGAGAGTGCCCAGAGGATCCAAAGCTCTGGTCTTAGTAAGACATTTCTTGGTGATTTTTCTGGGGTTTTCCCTCCAAAACCCAACCCAGCCCAACTCATGCCAGCATCTTGAAATTTTGTAAAATCTCTCTTGTATCTTGCAGACAACATGGCACAGGAGGGCACCGCTCACACCAAGAAACAAAGAGAAACTGAACAAAACTGCGGGGACGCGTATGGCATCTGGGAGCTGTTAGAGCAGTGCTGGGATGGGCTGGAGGACACTTCTATCTTAACATCCCAAGCATGCCCAGGTAAGGAGACTTTTTTTTTGCTTCAAACTGCCTTAACTTGAGTAGTTTAACTTGAGTCTGTTTGTAGCAGAGCGCATGTGACTCACCAACTCGGTACAAGTTTAACAGAAGATTGCACAATATCTACACTCACCTCCCAGAAAATGGAGGGGGGGCAGAAATAAGGCTTTGAAATCTCCTTATTCATTCATTAACTCAATAGCTATTTATTGAACACCTACCATGTGCCAGGCATTGTGCTAGGTGCTGGGACACAGCAGTAAACAGGACCTACCATGGTTCTTCTCCAGTAGTGATTGTTACAGCCCAATGGGAGGATAGAGAATAAATAAGAAACAAATTCTTGGGGTGATTCCTGGCTCTATCACCAAGTAGTTGTGTCACTTAAAGCAAGGTACTTAGCCTGTGTCCTGACTTCCTGAACTGTAAAACAGATAAAAAGAATTATTATCAAAACTAAATGATTTAATATGAGAAACATCATTAGAATAGTACAGGACATAAACTGCTCAATAATTGGTCAGATAATATTACTTTGTCGTTTAATATGAACAGTTAAACTTCTGAGAGTGGTAAGTGCTGAGAAGTGAATCAGGATGATGAAACTGGGGTTCACAGAAGAAAGGTGGTCTAATCTGTATTGGCAGTCAGGGACCTGGGAGGAGCCAGCCTTCTGAAGGAACGGGGCACAGGGTAGAGGTCATTCCAGGCTAGAGAAGCAGGAAACTCCAAACCTGGAGAAGTCAAGCTGAAGGCAGGAAGGATTTAAAGAGCCGGTGTGCCTGAACCCTGGCCATGACCCTGGAAAGAGTATAAGGAAAAGGCTGGATGAGATTGGTGGGGCCCAGATTATCCAGGGCCTTATAAACTCCATAAGCGGTTTGGGTTTTATTCTGAATGTACTGAGAAATCATTATAATGAGACCCACCAGAATTATTTCACAATAATCCCAACAATCACATACAGAGAAATACTGATTATCAGACACTGTACTTACGGAGGAATCTCATCTCTGGCCCTAGGCCAGAAACTTTTTAAAGTGACTTTTTTTTTTTTTTTTTTAACTGGCCCTGGGATCAGCTGCCTGACCATCCTTAAAAGAGCAAGGGCATGCCTGCTAAATGCTGTGAACTCCTCTTACAGTCTCCTGTCCCCTTAGGAAGCCAAGGAATAAAACAAAGGGTGACATATCCATCCATACCCAGTGGGTATTAGCAGCCCACTGCCTTCCTGACTTACTCTTCCCACTTCCTACCAAGTGGAGTTCTACTTCTGTATGGAGACTCCTGAATCTCTGAGTTGACCCTTTCCAGAGAAACTGAGTCCACATTTGGGCATCCTGAATATCTCAGCCTGAGAAATATAGGATTTGTATATGAGCAAATGAGATTTCTTAAGATTAAAAAAAAAATCCCAGTGGTTATAAGAACAGGAAAGACATTTTGTTTCTATGAATAAAAGCCAAAAGAATGTCAATATTGTATGCCTCTGCCTCAAGTTTTATTGTATTCAGGTATTTCTGATGCATTAGGGCTCTCCTACCCCCATTCTTCTAATGTAAGAATCCTTGGTCAGCTTTTATCACAAACAATACTCTTTAAGGCTCTGTGTTTGTCTAATGCAATCAGCCAAGTTATTGAAGCATACATTCTCTTGCCAGTTTTATCACAAATTATTCACTGCCGAGGATAAGACCAACTGCTGGCAACAAGCCCCAGTCAAAAACCAGAACAACAGTTCCTTTTGTTGTTGTGGTGGTGGTGGTGGTACCTGCCTCTGCCCTCAGCCTAAATAGCAGAAAATATTAGGGCAGTTGGCAGTTCCAAAAGGTGCTACATTAAGCACGCTTATTTTTACGTACCTGTTGTTTCTTTGAAGCACCAACATGTTCTGAAGCACTACATGTTCTGAAGACCAACAACATGTAATGTTTTATCTAATGAGAGTGAAATATTTGCCGAGTGAGCTGATGGTTAAGCAGAAAGAATATAAAAATGGAGTTCAAGACCAAAGCCTGCCAGTTACTGTGAGACTCAGGGCAAATTACTAAGTCCTCTTGGCCTCCATTTTCTCAGCTGCAAAATGAGGATAATAATCCCACACTGGTGGTCTGTCATTCCCTGTATCAGTTATCTACTGTTATGTGCCAAATTACCCTAAAACTTAGTGGCTTAAAACAATAAATATGTATTATCTCATATGGTTTCTGAGGGTCAAGGATCAGGTAGTAGTTTAGTTGGGAGATTCTGACTCAAGGTCCCTTACAAGGGAACAAATCATGGTGTCTCCAGGATTGCAGTCATTTGAAAGTTTGACTCAGCTGGAGGATCTACTTCCAAGCTCACACCTGTGGCTATTGGCAAGGGGCCTCAGTTTCTCACCACACGAGGCTTCCCATGAAAATTGCTTTTAACTAGGCAGCTTGATTTCCGTTGTGCAAATGGTCTGCGAGTGACCAAGCCTGTACCAAGACAGAAGCCTGGTACAGTGTGGGAGAGGACTATAGAGGATGTGGATACTATGAGGAGGAATCTTTGGAGGCCGTCTTGAGGGCTGCCCACCACAAACTCCAACTAGATAACAGACTGGGAAGAGCTTTGGAGGCAGCAAAACTCTACAGTCTAAATCACACTCACTGATTGCAGTGCTTCCTGACATGATCACAGCTACCTTTTGGCAGAATTGCACAAAAAACAAACATCATTTAGATCTCTCATCCTTCTGTCCCCTCCTTCAGCCTTCCAATGTAATTCTATTACAGTTTTTCTTTTTGGTTTAATTATCAATGTTTACATTATTATACCTATGCAAATATTCACAGTTAAGCATTGTAGTATATTATGACTGTTTTCCTTTCCTGCTTTCTAATCATTGCCCCATTTTCTACTTACTTGATTTGTTTCATAGCTGTTACTGATTATCCTCATACTTTTTCATAGCCTGTCGTACAAGTTTCTACAAAGTCAGTCATATCAGATACTCTACCATCCCAGTCTGTTTCTTGGAGACACCCTTTTTGGAGGCTTTTCCCTTTTGGGTTGACTTTACTATTTCAGTTTCTCACATCTTCCCCTTTCTCATCTTACTCCCATGTTCTGTTGAGTGTATCTTCCAGTATTAGGTTGAAGAGATGGTGTGATGATGGTAGTCCTCAATGTGAGTCTCTCGAGTCCTGCTGCTCCAATCTGGAACAGTGCCGGGTGCCTGGGGTCTCTCTTCACTTCTCTCCCATGTTGGGGCGCACTTTTTGTGTCCTGTCTTTTCTCAGATTTCATCCCTCACATTTTTGGTATCCTCTCTTCTCTTTTGCTCCTTCTCTTGGCTCTGACCACCTATCTCTAACTTTCTGAGCTTCTCTCTGTCTTATCTCTTAACATTCTTTCTCCCCCTACTGCTGGGAGCCAGTGCCCTCATGCTGCCCTGTGGCAGTCCTGCTCTCTGAGAAGTGGTATATGGAACTCTCTCTAAAAACAGAAGATAAAACATCCCTGGCCTAGGGACCTGGAAGACCTCTTGTCTCTGATTCTAGAATGGGTTATTGGTGAGAACATGAGCTTGTGCCTGAGCAAACTCATGATCTAAACCTTTGCCAGGTTTAGATCATGAGGTTCAGTGATGATCTAAATCTGGCAAAGCTTCCTCAGCCTAGGTGGTGAGGGCCCAACAGGACTTGATGGAGAAACTTGAGAAGGGCAAGGGACTTGCCCATCCTGCTCATTGTCTATAGGGATTTCAGCTGGACCAGTGAGGCAAGACTGAAATTTGAGAGCAGACAACTGTAGCAGATAGCAGCTGACAATAATTGAACTCTTCTTTACTCATATCATGTCCCAGGTGTTACGCATAAATTTTATCACACTTGTTTATTTAATTTGCAACAGGCCTAGGTAGAGAGATATGTTCTTATACCCATTTTGAAGATGAGAAAACTAAGGCTCAAAAAGGTTAGACAGGATTTTCCCAGAACCATAGAGCTAGTAAGTGGTGTATCCAGGATCCGAATTCAGGTGTTGTGTGACTCAAGAGCCCTCATCATTTCTATCCTGACTGTCCTCAGTATACCCATGTGTGAACTTGGATGGAACCTAAGTGCAGGAGGAGGCAGAGGAGAACTGAGTAGATCCTTGAGAGCTGGATCTTCACAGATGACTGCCTGAAGCAAGGGTCTTGACTTTCTTCTTTCATGAAAATAGGAATGGATTGAATAGGCTGAGGGGAGGGAAGGAAGTAGTTGACATGGGAAGATGTGTGCATTGGTAGCATGTTATAGAGATGGGATGAGGGAATTACGTGAACTGGGAAAAGGTGAGGAGTAAGGTGGGCCCAAATCCCAATGGCGTTGGATGTCAGAGTGAGAGACTGGCAATCCATTAGATGGGCAACCAAAACAGTACATTTAGGAGATGAGATGTGAGATAAAATGTGGGACTTTATGAAGTTCAGAATGAGAGTTCTATATAGATGAAGAGAGATGGGAAGAAATTGGAAGTTACCCTGTACTTATTTACTGTCCTTATTTATTCTGTGTAAGCAAGTGCAATGTCTTTACTAATATTACATTTATTTCAATAAATTCCCCTAAGAACTTACTTCTTTCAGAAAGTAGAATGTCTGGTCTGCTGACAAGGACTTATTTTGGTCTGTTATTATGGTTTTAACTGGATATATCTTTCAGCAGTTCTTTGCTAAAAATACCTTTAGGTTTGTACTTATGATACTAGAGTGGGTTGATTCCCTTATCAACCTATATTCAAGAGCTAAATTCAGTAGAATAATTTTAGCAATGATTAGCCTAGACTATAAATCAGGGCAGTCTATTTATAATTCTTGGATTATAATTTAGAAGATAATCGCAATCCTTATATTTCATAGTACTTATTACACACTGGAATCCTTTGCTTATTAATCTTCACAGCAGACACAAGATTATGAGAAAAGTAAGCCACCTTGGAATGGCTTGGCCAAGGTCACTTATGCATGTGCATGTCATTGGGTCAAAATAGGTAGCTAGGTCTGTCTGATCCTAGTCTACCAGGTTATGCCACTGAAATATTTGTTTAAAGATATCTAAATGGAGGGCATATTTTTGGATATGTGAAAATGGATTTGAGCTGAGTAACTAGGTCAAAAACCCTGAAATTCTTTTGTTGTCCTAGTTGATGGCATAGAACCTCCTCCTCGTTTGTAAACCATCCTATCATGATTCTCTGACTTGCTAACACAAAATCTGTGACAGACAATGCTGACTGCCCAGCCAACAGTCATTTCCCCTATTCTCCCTTATTAAAAGGACCTTAATATTTTTCATTATCCAGTGTCCAGGGGTTGTTTGATTAAATCAATAATAGACACTTCACCTGCTTGCCAGTGATTGATTTAAAGGTGGGCATGTGATCCAGAATGAGCAGAAGTCTTCTCTGGGGTGGGGCTCTGGTAGAAGTTTTCCTTGCTCTTCAGAGGAGTTGCACAAGAGGAAATGATCTTCAGTTTTCCTGTTTTTGGATGTTGCTGTCTGCATTTCACCACTTTACCAATGCAACTAGGGTGGCCCCCTTTAGACCACGAGAGGAACTGGCTTGAGAGAATATGCCAGTAAGATGAGGATGGAGAGTGGTAAAAGGGGAAATTTTTGTTCCTTGATAACTTTGTAGAGTTGCTAACTTAACCAACTTTGAAACTTCTTTATATGTGAGAAAATTCATTTTTCTTATTGTGTAAGTCCTCTCTAGTTAAGCTTTTTTGTTAGTGCAACCAAAAGCTCCCTATGTGATACCAAAGCCTCCTACCCAATTCTCCCTGCTTCTTAGGTTTTGCCTGGAATTGAACTTAGCTGAATTTATACAACCACAGCTAAGTTTTTATGTGTAGGAGCTGAAGCTCTTTTGGTATGCACATCTGAATCTTCTTTTTATGGATTTTCTGTTCAGCTATACTCTATTTTCACATACTTTAATGTAGTAAAATTGTGATTATTTTTACTGACCAGTTTATTTGGGTTGACATCTGCTTGCTGTATAAATAATCCCTCAGTTTTACAATCCAGGAGGAATAGGAATGAGCTGTGCTGCATTTCTCCCTATAACAATCTTGGGATAGTAGATACTGCTCTTGCTTTACAACTGCTGGAAGTACATGGTGTTGGCCCCAGTGGGATTTGGGGTGATATCTCCTCAGCTGCAATTGTGCTGACTTTGCCCGTCCTGTTCCAGCTGACTGTGGCTGCTTAGCAGTTCTTTTCTCATCTATTGTTCTGACCACACTTACTTTGGTGGGGCTACAATAAGAATCCATCAGATTTCAGCCAGGTAAAACTGTGAGGTCTCTCTTACCTTCTCTCTATGCCTAAACATGGCTCGTTTGGCTCGAAGGAAGTACCCTCCTTTTCTCCAAACTTTCCTCTACCACTGTTGCATCATTCCTCTATCTTCTCCCTGTTCTAGAGCATGGACCCTTTATATTAATATGTCTTCTGCAAAGACTTCATCCTTTCTGCCTAGGAATGGACGCTGGTTTCTCTTGTCCTGAGACAAAAGACAAGCTGACTGTGCTGTCTCCTCAGTGTACCTCCTATGGTCCCTCTTTCCTTTATAAAATATTCCTTGGTTTTGCACTGCAAGAGGAATAGAAATGAGCTGTACTGAGTTTCCTGGAATAGTGGGCACAGCTCCCAATGTCTAGAATGAAAAGTCCATGCCTCTGGCTCCATATCTCTCTGGCGACTTCAATCCTAATGTCCTTCATTCTATTCTCTGCTCCCACAAATTACCAAAAGTGAACTAGCAAAGGCAACCAGGTCCTCCTGATTGCAAAAGCGTGCCTTTACCCAGCTCTTCATTTCCCTGATTGCCTTGCAGGACTTAGAGTGTCTCTCCATCCTCTAAATGTTTCGCTCCAAAAGGTCCTAATATCAGTCCTCTGACTCCTCTGTTTTCACTTTTTTTCCCCGGGAGCCCAGTCATGTACTGAAAACCTACCAGCTAAGATCAGATGAGCTGATACCAGATAAGTTAACTTTGTATTCAGGACACTTCACAGTCTTGAACCCAGTAGCTCAACAGATGCCTACTAAATGGTTAACTATCTGAGATCAGATGAGTTAAGCTTGTATCCAGGACACTTTACAGTCTTGCACCCAATAGCTCAACAGATGCCTGCTAAATGGATTCAGATCTGCCTTCTGCTCTGATCTCTTTCCCAAGTTCCTGTACTGTTTCTGTGCTTAGTGGGCATTTCTAGATAGGTGTTCAGACATTGCTTCTAATTTTGTATGTCTAAAGCAGAAGTTACTTTTCCTTACATGCTGACTCCTCGCTCTTTCTCCTTCTTTATCTCAGCCTATGATAGCATCACTCATCCTTCTCACTGGGGTCCATGAGACCTCCAATACTCTCAGCCCTCCTCCTCCTCTTCCTTCTTCTCTGATAGGCTGCTAGCCACTGAGCCTTGTCTGTTCTTTCTTTTTAATGCCTACCAATTTATCCTTCCCTTTTCTTTCTCACCTTTAGTGTTTGTCTCTTCGTATCTGAACTGACAAGAGTTTCTCTTCATTTTCAACTACTTTACACAATTATTAGGTATCTATTTTAAAACCAAACTCAACACTCCCCATGTCACTCCTGTGCTAAGAAACCTTCATAACATGGCTCGTAGAGATTTAACAATTGTTTTTTTTTCCAGGTCCCCTTTGGTTAGGGGAGAGCCTTTCCTTTCTGGCCATCTGACACCCTAAGGTATTTAGTCTTTATTTCATAATCATAAACCTAACTCTGCAATCCAGCTAGGCATGGAAGGGAACAAGGAAAACATGGACCCCAAAGGGAACTGCAGCGAGAGCACAGATTCTAGGATACTGCGAGCAAATGGGGTGGAGGGGTGCTCCCTCCACAGAAGGAATAGTCTGGTGGTTAAGACAAAACACAAGTCAAACTTACTAGAGTTGTCCACAGTCAGCAATGGTGATCTTCTTGCTGGTCTTGCCATTGTTGGACCCAAAGTGCTCCATAGCCTCCACAATATTCATGTCTTCTTTCACCTTGCCAAAGACCACATGCTTGCCATCCAACCACTCAGTCTTGGCCGTGCAGATGAAAAACTGAGAACCATTTGTGTTGGGTCCAGCATTTGCCATGGACAAGATGCAGGACCTGTATGCTTTAGGATGAAGCATCTGTCTATGGGGAGAAATTTGAATGATTAATCAAATTTCTCCCTGTAGATGGACTTGCCACCAGTGCCATTATGGCGTGTGAAGTCATACCTAGGTAGTGGGTTTTGTGTAAATGGTGGGCCAGTGGGGGTGTAGAACACCTGGCAGGGTCCTCAGGTTGGTGTCACTGGGCATGACTCAGCTTGCTTCCAGCTCCCTGGTCATTGAGATGCAAAGACTTCACCAATCCCCCTTCTAGTAGAATTAAATTTTCACTTCCTTCCCAAGCATCTCAGTTGCTCTGCTCTTCCTCTTCTTCCCTTCTATTCTACTGGGTCTAATCTTGTTTTGGGTAGAAGAAAAACCTCTCTGGGCAAACAAGCACCCCAAACCTCTGTCTTTTGCTTGAGGCACTTGGTCTTTACGGTTGCTCACCAATTGAGTGACTCTGACAACTATGGGAGTCACTGGGGGAGGGGAAAAGACCCTCAGGACACCTGTGAGAGGAGAGGATAGAGAAATATGCTGAAATACAAGGACCATTACTAAGGGAAATAATCTTGCCACTCTTACATGACTCCTTCTGTCTTTAATGTCTGTTCCAAATATTTGAGCTTCAGTTTCCTAAACTGTAAAATAGAGATGATAATGCCTTTCTCACAGGTTGACATAAAGATAAAAAATGAAGTCTTGTCTAAGCAACAGACCCAGCCGAGAACAAAATAGGAACAGAATAAAATGTTATTATTTCTTTATTTTTCTTTTTTCTTATTGTGGTTCCAAATAGCCTTCTGACTCTCAGCCCCTAAGTTATACATACTACGTCTGCTCAATTTCATGGTCCAGACCTGAGTCACAGAACCCATCTGGCTGTGAAGGAGGCTGGGAATTCCAGTCTTTGTTTTGGGCAGATATGTGCTGCCCCAAATATTCTGTAACCATGGAGGAAGAGAAGAGAGGATGCTAGAGAATAACCAGCAGTCTCATCTAAATCATCTTGGTGACTTTCTCCTTTCTTTTCTTTGGGTAGAGAATTTTAACAAGGAGTTTTTAAGAATACCTTACACTGATCAGGACATACCCACCCTCATGAGTTTTGCTGGCAAAGCCCACCTTTTACTCCAAAGGCTATAAATGGCACACACACGTATTCATAGCCTCCTTTGCATTTAGGGGTGAGCATGACACACAGTCATGGACAGTGAAACCATGAGACATCAGTTAAAGGGGTATCTGTAGAAGGCTTCAGGAATAATAGGTTGGTGCAAAAATAATTGTGTTTTTTGCCATTAAAAGTGCCATTTATTCCCTTACATTTTTCAAATGCAAGTACATGAACTATAGATTTACTTTAAAGAATGTGATAGACACTATTGTTTGCTTACCCAATGTGTATTCCTTCCTTCTTCTTAGCATAACCCCAGTTTTTCCCCAGGCATCTACCCCCTTTCCTTGTGTCCAAGAACCTGAGTTAAGTTGACTCTACCCCCATTTTTAGGAGTAATCCTGATCTGTCTAATTCTAATCTTTGCTCCTGATTAGTCCCGTAATAGGTATGTGAACATATTTAGGCCAAAGAAATTTGAGGGAAAGCTTTCCAGGAGATTCCTGGGACAATTTCCTTTTTCTGAGAGAGAGCTATGAGAAGAGATGGACTTCCCTACCTTTCAGATGTGTGTCTGAATGTGACAGGTTGAATGTAGCTGCTGTTGTTCTGACAGTCTGAGCATGAGACACATAGTGAGAATGCAGAGTGGCATGAAGGGAGAACCCTGGGTTCAGGATGACAATGCTGATCTGGTGACTCAGCCCTCTATGAAGTCCTTCCTGTGGACTTTGTGTTCTATGAGATTAAAAAAAATATATCCGTATTGTTAAAGCCAGCTGTGTCTAGATTTCTGTGTCTTGCCAATGAAAGCATCCTAACTGTTTCAAAGCATTACTGAATTTAGTGTAATTTTCTGTTCCACATTTTCTCAGCTAACCAATACTCAAAGCAATCTCAGTCATACTGAGATCTGTGAAATACCTGGATATTAGAAAGAGATCTGCATTCTCCAAAGGGTTGGGAACACTTTTTCCTGAGCATCTTTCAAGCTTATTGCAGTCTTCCTCTTTTGGTTCTTATTTGCCTCTTCTTTCTTTCTGCTCCACTAAGGGCTGGAGAGTATTCATGGTAAAGAAATAAGAAGGAATTAGCAAGGGCACTGCCAAGCTACCTCTGCCGATTGGAGGGAGAGGGCTTTTCCAGAGGAGCGCAGTATGGATACTGCTTGGAGCAGAACTTGGCTTTTGCTGGCCACTCAGTAAATTGGCTGTTGAATTTCATGGAATCTTACAGGAAGGATGAAAAGGAACCTTTGTAACTAATTAGCGCAGAATTAGCCCAAAAAGTGAGGTGTGACCTGTTCATGGTGGAAAAGACAAGTCAATTTGACCCAATTCAAATAATTTGTTCAAAGCAGCTGATTATGAGACCTCCCAACTCTACCTGGAGGAAATTTTGCTTTGCTGTCACCACCTTGATCAACCAGTAGAAATAAGTGCATCTCCAGATGGGATGAAAATGGATAAATGGCAGATTTGGTGGCAAATGTGTAGACATCAGCTCCACCAGATTTATTAAATGTTATAAGGGTCCTGAAGTCTGAATATTTAAAAAAAAATTAGGTTGAAAGTAGGTATAAAGTTTCTTTACTGCAGGTTTTCTGTGGCCTTTAATGTGCCAATGGGCATTGTGAATCTTTGAACAAAGAATGCTGTATGAATCTTTTCTCAAATTTATTTGGCCAAGGAATCCTTGCTTTTGAGTTCTAGCCTAGTGAAATATGCTTTGGGGAGCACTGACCTAATCAAACAAAATCTTATTAAGGGAACCAGTAAAAATGAAGCACCTACACCTGGAAACGGTGGATGCTCTATTGAGAATGCAGAATTCTCACAGAAACGGAATTATGATCTGCCTACTTTGTCCTCCCACATTTCTGACAGTGTGCCGTGTTTGCAACTGACGTCTCCCATTTGGAAACAATAGCTAACAAGGGCATCAGTTTATCTTGGGAGCAACACTTAAGTCAGTGCTCCCTCTGAGTATGGCCAGTGTGCTTTCTCCAGGCAACCTACAATTGTTAACCTATCTGTAGTTTCCCCAGCACAGCATCTGACACGCAGCAGAATAAATGCCTTTGCTAAGAAGGCGTAGCTTCTTCTCCTTTCACTATTATCTTCTTCTCATTCAGAGTTAAAGAAAATCTTCCTAGATTCCCAGAGATTCTTATGCCCCCAAGTATAGGAAGACATTGTATGTTCTGCAGGTAATGGTGAAATCTTTACTTATGTGGATAAACATCATAAACTACCCAAACCTCACCAACCAGCTGTTGAGCTAAATGAATTGTTAATTACATAATATACATGTCCAAGTCACAAAAGCACATAGAGTTATTGAATTCTAGGCAGGTTGAAATCTGTACAGTTACTTTTGGCCAATGTGACTGGCTTCCCCATGTTTCATGAGGGAGTGGAGGAGCAGTGCACTGCCTGGGGAGTAAGGCAGAGCTGTCCTGCAGCCAGTCAGTGTAGTCAGACTTATAGATCCACTCACCAGGAGGTCAACCTCTAGCTAGTAGAACTATGATGAGGAAAAGGGATAATGATATACCAGTTAATGAGCGATGTTTACATTGACATAACACTGGAACAAGAGGAGAAACAAGTATTCATGTTACTTAGAGCAAAAGTTCCTAAACACAAGCCAGTTCTCTACTGTGGAGAAATGAGAGAATTAAGATAAAAAAGAATATGGTGAGTTTTTCATGTTTAAAGAATGAATCTTTAGATAAATGAAAATTAAAATCACAATGAGATACCAACTCACACCTGTTAGGATGACTATTATAAAAAAGACAAAGTGTTAGAGAGGATGTGGAGAAGGGGAACTCTTGCACATTGCTGGTGGGAATGTAAATAAGTTCAACTATAGTGAAAAACAGTATTGAGGTTCTGCAAAAAATTAAAAATAGAACTACCATATTTTTCAGCAATCCCACTTCTGGGTATATATGTCCAAAGGAAATGAAATCAGTATGCTGAAGAGAACCATGTACTCCCATGTTCATTGTAGCATTACTCGCAACAGCCAAGATATGGAATCAACCTAAGTATCCATTAATGGAAGAATATATAAAGAAAGTGTGGCACACACACACACACACACACACACACACACACACCATGGAGGAATACTAGTCAGCCTTTAAAAAGAAGAAAATCTGGTCATCTGTAACAACATAAATGAATCTGAAGTATATTATTTTAAGTAAAATAAGCCAAGCCCAGAAAGACAAATACTACATGATTTCACTTATAGGTGGAATCTAAAAAGGTTGAGCTCATAAAAGTAGAGAATAGAATAGTAGTTACCAGGGACTAGGGGGAATGGGGATTGGGAAAATATTGGTCAAATGATACAAAGTTTCAATTAGAAGGAATAAATGCAAAAGACCTGCTATATATCATGGTGATAATAGTTAATAACAATGTAGTATATTCTTGAAAAATCATAAGGAGAGTACATTTTGCATGTTCTCCTTACCAAAAAAAGTGAAGTAATACGTATGTTACTTAGCTCAATTTAGCCATTCCACAATGTATACATGTTTCAAAACAGCATGTTTGTATATAATAAATATATACAATTTTAATTCAAATTCATCGATTAAAAATAAAATTTAAAGTATAAGATTATATTTTTCCTAGTCTTTAGAAGTGTACACATTCTTGAATAGGAAGTGATGGTAGATAGTAGCTAGGTTTTTAAAAAAAGTTTTAACATAGTTGGCCAAATAAGATGTCATTAACTCTCATGTTTGTCCCATGGTTTAAATTTTGTGTGTGTGACTTTTCCTTGTGGTTTATTTGCAGTTGTACTGTCCCACAAGTAGGAACTCCTTTTCTGGACCACATGGGAGCTTAATCAGGAGTTTTATATTAGGTTGTAAGACACTGAGCATTGAAGAGAAAGAGGGACAGAAATTACTTAGAGGATGTTATAGCAAAGAAAGGTCCCATGAGGATTCTCAATACAATTCTGAAATATAATTTATATTAAAACAGCATGTTTTAGGTAAGTTAGTTGTCCATAGATAAGAATAAAGCCATTTTAAGGAAGCTACAGTGGTCATTCCCTGAGGGTAGTTCTGATGTACCTGTGCTCACCAGCTTGAGAGAAAGAAGCTGGCTTCCATGAGTGACATATTTTGGAAAATATCAGAAATCTTATTGAGAAAGAAGGTTACAAAGTTAATTGCTTCCATATTAAATATATAGTTTTAGGTTTATTAAAAATATTATCCTATAAGTTATCTATAATTCAACTGCCTGATGAATACCAGTTGCAATCATAATTTTTCCTGGTAAAGAATTTGTTATCTGAAATGTTGACATATATCTTTTGAAATCATAGAATAAGAAACTGCTAGATTCAAGCTATCAAAGTTTCATAAGCCATATCTATTGATGATACTAAAATACTTCATATATGAGGTTTGATTACAAGGAATGGGGTTGACTTATATAGATGGTTGGTGAAATCTCTCTCATTTATGTCTACTAATACTTTGGACATGAGTGAGAACTTTTAAGAGAGAGAGGGTAGAGCACAATAACTCTGATGTCAAACTGGTTTCATTTCTCAAGCTTAAAGCAGGTCGCTTACCCTTTCTAAGCCTCAGATTTCTAACTACAAAATATGGACAATAAAATTTCCAACCTGAAGAAATTATGTTCAGTATGATGGATTGAGAAAATGCGAAAATCTTTCACTCATATACCAAATTACCACAATGATAATAAAAAAAAATACATAGCCAAGCTTTAAAACAAGAAAGAGGATTGTCTATGTGCTAGAAATGGAGAGTCTTTCTTAATGGAAAAGAAGCAGAACAGAAACCAGATCAGTAAGTAGAGGCTACTATACTGCTGCAAAGGGCTCTGAGCTTTTGTATCTTCCCTGTGAGTCTGAAGCTGCTGCTGTCATAAGCCTGTCCCATCAAGAGGGGACAGAATATGTGAGTGGTCCACACAAAATTGGTGAAGTATCTCAGGAGGATCACCATTCAAAAAGAGAGACAATGTGACAGCTTGTATTTTATTAAGTGGCCATAAAAACATCTCTTATTCAATTTTCTCTTCTTCGAATGTGACTTTGATACTCTTCCTACTGAGAGATGGAATTTATAGTTCTACCTATTAAATGTGATTAGGCTTATGGCTATAGAAGAAGTGGTGGTTATAGGACTTCTAAGGCTGAGTGATAAAAGCAAATGCAGCTTCTACTGGGGTCTCTTGGAATGCTTGCTTTTGGAACTAAGCCACCTCATGATGAAGCCCAAGAACCTCACTGTTGAGACCCACATAGGGAAAAGCTGATGTTCTTGATTCTCAGCCTAGGCTGAGCTTTCAGCTGACAGCAAACAGTAACTTGCCAGTCACATGAGTCTATTTAACGTATTTACTAATAGCCATTGAAAAAGAGAACCCACAATTTATGGTCTGAAAAATAGCACATGGAGCTAGCTGAAGTATGAATCAGTGTTTGAACTATTAGGCTGAGGAATTCTTCTAGAATGTTATACAGAGAATGAAAAAATAAGACTCATAATGAGGGCAATGGAACAATCCTTGTTTAACTGAGGCGGAGAAGCCAACAGAAGGACAAGAAGAAGAACCAATACCCACAGATGAACATCCCATAAATATTCTATGGGTAAAAGCATGCAATTCTGTGGAAAATCCCTAAGTAACTTGAGCTGTCTTCCTGACTACTATATCAGGTTGCTCCGGGGAACACAATTTAAGCCAAACATCAAACTTGATCATAATGTGCACCTTAGTTTTCCACAAAATGTGTTTTATTTTTCTTTTTATAAATTCCGTCTCACCTTTCTTATCTGCCAATCAATATGTGTTTAATCTTATTATTCAGATAAATTTAAGCTGTGCTTTTAACTAAACTGAATGTCTTTTTATTCTTTGACAAAAGTATAAAAAAAGATAAATAAAATAGATAAAAAACTTTGAACATTTTAATCAGAGTTGCAGAAAGAGAAAATAGAGAGAATGGAAGACAGGCAATATTTGGCAAAATAATAAACATTTCCCAATGCTTGGAATGGTCAGAAGTTTTCAGATTTATAGAGCCTACCAAATATAAAGCAGGGTAAATAAAAATAAAACTATACTTAGAAACTTAGAAAGCTAATGGAACTTCAGACCATTAAAGAAAAACAAGAAAAAGAAACCACAAGTAAAAAAGGCATATCACTATAATGGTGCAGTAATCTTAATGATATTAGATTTTTATTTAACAATATTAAATTTGAGAAGACAATGGATAAATATCTTCAAAACCCTGATTAAAAATAATGTTGGATTTATTTTTATACCTGGCCCAACTATAATTCAGTTGCACATACAAATAATCCAATTTTCAGACATTTAGAAATCAGAAATTTTATTAACACAGATCGTCACCAAAAGAACTTTCAAAAGATTTACTCCAAAAAGAAGAAAATTAATTAAGTAAGACATTGCATATAAAATATTTATTATGATGTTAAATTTGTTTCTTCTCTACTACTAAAAGTGACAGAGAACTGGGTGGAAAATGGCAGATAGGAGGCAGGATAGAAGGCAGCTCCCACTTGGATAAACAGAATAGTATGTGGAGACTCATATCATGAAATTTTGCTCCAAGAACTACTGCAGGAACATATCAGGAAAACTGAAAGAATTCACAAAGCCTTCAAAAGAAGCAGTGTGCTGCTGCAAACTCCATGAGACAGCTGAAAAACTGTGAGTACCCAAAGTGTGAAAAGTGGAAAGTCTGCCACTGAACACACACCAACTCACAAAAGAACAACCCTGCCCCAAGAAAGGAGAAAATAACAGACAATTCTACCACTTGTAATATCCCGGCTAACCAGAGGTCCTGAGTCTGTCCACATGACAACTTTACTGTTAGCACAACTAGCACTCGAGAAAAACAGTGCACGAAACACAACTGACAACCAAGGTCCCACACAAAGTCCACTTCACTCCCCTATTACCTCCACTGGAGCAGGTGCTAATATCCATGGCTGAGAGACCAGAAGACAGATCACACTACAGGACTTTTTGCAGACCAGTACTAGCCAAGAGCCTGGTAGCTCCAATGGGTGGCTAGACCCAAAAGAGAAATAACAGTCGCTGTACTCTGGCTCTCAGGAAGCCCCATCCCTAGAGAAAGGGGGAGAGAACCACATCAAGGGAGCACTCAGTGGGATGAAAGAATCTGAATAGCAGCCTGTGAGCCTCAGATCTTTCCTCTGACGTAGTCTACCTAAATTAGGAGACAGAAAAACAATTCTGGTAATATGATAAAACAAGGCTCTTTACCACCCCCAAAAGATCATACCAGCTCCACCAGCAATGAATCCAAACCAAAAAGAAATCTGAATTGCCAGCAAAATAATTCAAAAGTTTGAATATTAAGCTAATCAAGGAGGCAACAGGGAAAGATGACATCAATTCAAAGGAATAAAAAAAGATAGAGTATATGGATAGACAAATCTCCAGAGAAATAGACAGCATAATTAAAAGCAATTACAACTTCTAGAAATGAAGAACACACTTAGAAGAACGCAAAATACACTGAAAAATTTCAACAATAGTATTGAACAAGTAGAGAAAAGAACTTCAGAGCTTAAAGACAAGGCTTTTGAATTAACCCAATATGACAAAGACATTAAAAAAAAAGAATTTAAGAAAATGAGCAAAGCTTCTAAGAAATTTGGGATTATGTTAAATAACTAAATCTAAGAAAAATTTGTGTTCCCAAGAAAGAAGAATAATCTAAACATTTGGAAAATACCTTTGAGGGAACAATCAAGGAAAACTTCCCTGTCCTTGCTAGAAATCTAGACATCCAAATACAAGAAGCTCAAAGAATACCTGGAAAATTCATTGCAAAAAGATCATGACCTAGACACATAGTCATCAGATTATATAAAGTCAAGACAAAGGAAAGAATTTTTTGAGCTGTGAGGCAAAAGCATCAGGTAACGTATAAAGGAAAACCTATCAGATTAACAGTAAATTTCTCAGCAGAAACCCTACAAGCTAGAAGGGATAGGGGTCCTATGTTTAGCCTCCTTAAATGAAACAGTTGTCAGCCAAGAGTTTTGTATCTAGTGAAACTGAGCTCATAAATGAAAGAAAGATACAATCTTTTTCAGACAAACAAATGTTGAGAAAACTCACCACTACTCAGCCAGCAATAAAATAACTGCTAAAAGGAGCTCTAAATCTTGAAACAAAACCTTGAAATATACAAAAATGGAAGCCCCTTACAGCAAAACTCCCACAGGACCTATAAAACAATCACATAAAAAAAAAAAAAACCCTAAGGTTTTCTAGTTTGTGTGTGTAAAAGTGTTCGTAGTAGCCTTGAATAATCTTTTGTATTTCTATGGTATCAGTTGTAATATCTCCCATTTGATTTCTAGTTCAGCTTATTTGGATCTTCTCTCTTGTTGGTTAATCTTGCTAATGGTCTATCAATTTCGTTTATCTTTTCAAAGAATCAACTTTTTGTTTATCTTTTGTAATTTTTTTGTTTCAATTTCATTTATTTCTGTTCTGATCCATCAATTCAAGATGGATCAAAGATTTAAATATAAGACCTGAAACTATAAAAATTCTAGAAGATAACATTGGAAAAACCCTTCTAGACATTGGCTTAAGTTAAAACTTCATGACCAAGAACCCAAAAGCAAATGCAATAGAAACAAAAATAAATAGGTGGGACTTAAATATTATCAGCAGAGTAAACAGACAATCCACAGAATGAGAAAAAGTCTTTACAAACTATGCATTCAACAAAGGACTAATATCCAGAATCCACAAGGAACTCAAACAAATAAGCAAGAAAAAAACACAAACAATCCCATCAAAAAGTGGGCTAAGGACATGAATAGACAGTTCTCAAAAGATGATATACAAATAGCCAACAAACATATGAAAAAATTTTCATCTTCACTAATTATCAGGGAAATGCAAATCAAAAACCACAATGTGATACCACATTACTCTTGAATGGCCATAATTTAAAAATAGTAGATGTTAGTGTGGATGTGGTGAAAAGGGAACATTTTACACTGTTACTGAGAATGTAAACTAGTACAACCACTATGGAAAACAATGTGGAGATTCCTTAAAGAACTGAAAGTAGATCTATCATTTGATCCAGCAATCCCACTACTGGATATCTACCCAGAGGAAAAGAACTCATTATACAAAAATAGAAAAAACAAACTTGCACACTCACATTTATAGCAGCACAGTTAGCAATTACAAAAATATGAAACCAGCCCAAATGCCCATCAATCAGTGAGTGGATAGAAAAAACTCAGTCATAGAAAGGAGCAAAATAATGGTATTTGCAGCAATCTGGATGGAATTGGAGACCATTAGTTTAAGTGAAGTATCTCAGGAATGGAAAACCAAACATTACATGTTCTCACTTATGAGTGGGAGCTGAGCTATGAAGATGCAAAAGCTTAAGAATGATACAATGGACTTTTGAAACTTGTGGGGAAGGGTGGGAGGTAGGTGAGAGATAGAAGACTTCATATTGGATATAGTGTACACTGCTTGGGTGATGGGTGAACCAAAATCTCAGAAATCACCACTAAAGAACTTCTCCATGTAAGCAAACACCACCTGTTCCCCCAAAACCTACTAAAATAAAAAATAATATAAAATAAAAGAAGCTATGATGGAGGCTGAAACAGGTAAAAGTGAAGGTGGTAAGAAAAGGGCCACCCCTACATCACAGAACTGCCTAAGCTTAAAAAGGATTCCAATAAAATTCTCAAAACCAAGTTGAAAAAAAAAGAAATGCCTAGCACCATTCTTCGCCTTTTCACCTTAGTCCTGTATTCAATATGAATGTGATATCTAGCACTGCAACAGGCATCTTAAGACCATGAGACAACAGCCAGGAAGGAAAGACCAAAAGGACCCCAGAAATGCAGCTCCTGATACTGTTAGTATATTATTTCATCTCCAACAATTCACCTACCTTCTTGTTATGTGAGAAAAATAAATTCCTATTTGTTTAGGTTACTGTTGATTGGGTTTACTGCTACTTCACCCAATGCATTCCTAAGGTAGTTTACTTCTTCACTTTTCTTATTTTTAAAGTATGAGGTATTAAGAATAAATGGGAGGTTAAGTTAAAAATTTCCAGTACTCCAATAAATATTAAGCCCCTTCTTATCCTCCATTCCAGATTTTAAGCTCAAGAGACCATGCTGTCTTCATTATATTTGCATCTTTATTGCTTGAGCAATTCAGTCCAGCTCACTGGATATTTTTTGAATGCCAATTTATGGGCTAGGTTTTCTGCTAATTGTTAAGTAGTAGGATATCAATAAATATATGTTGAATGTATAGATGAATAAAAGCTGAAGATAGGTGAGTAAAAATTAATGATGGCTGCCTTAGAAAATTAAGTTAACAATGTATTTTTTCTGTTTTTTTTTTTTTTTTTTTTTTTAAATTTTTAATAAATCATTTGCAGGGTTAAGAATTTGCTTATTATAATATTTTTAAAATTTTTTTTTTTTTTTTTTTTTTTTTTTTTTTTTTTTTTTTTTTTTTTTTACATTGTTAATACAGCATTTGCAGGGTTCAGAATGTGCTTCTTATCATCTTTCACCATCTTCCTAGCTTTTTAAACTGTAAACATTTCACATATAATTTTTAATTCATTCCAAAGAAAGCTATAAGTGGAAGGGAAAAGTGACCCAGTTTTTGTCAATTTAAACTTATTTCAATAGTTGTGAAACCCTTGAATTCTCAAACAAATAACCAAAAGATACCATATACATAGGGGAAGATTTGTTGTTGTTGTTGTTGAAATAATTCCTACAGAGAAACACAAAATATTATGAGTGTTAGTCATTGAAAAATAAGTGTCAGGGAATAGCAAAAGGAAAGGATAGATACTGAACACCTAAAAACACCCCCAAGAACTTTGTACACAAAGAAATATCAAAGGAGAGCTGGAGAACCATACCAATAAAATAGAAATAGATGAATAGATGAGGCTATTAAAAAAGGATTTGTAGAGCCTGCAGGAGATGCAACAATTTGGTCAAGTAGAGAAGTTATACAATATATTTCACATTAAAATCATCTGGAAATAAAACAGAACTAGCATCAGGTTTTGTATAATAAAAAGACCATGTGTTTAAAGCAAGGGTCTGGAGAAGAGGAAACCTGTCAACATTTGGTCTCTGATTGACAAGTAGCAAAGGATTCAGAGAGCTAGCTACCCAATAATATAAGAAAAAAAATCAATTTATCAAAGGGGAAACGGGAAGAGCAGAAGTTTATGATCCCACTGACAGATAAACTGCCTTGAGAGCAGAAAAGCCAAATCATATGCCAAATAAATAATTAGGTGAGAAATGACCACGTGCATCTGGTGTGTGGGCAGACTCCTGGGCCTATGGTGAGACCAAGGTATGAACCTTAGTCCTACTCCTTAGTAGCTGTGTTGAGGCAGGTCCCTTACACTCTCATCATGATCTAGAAATTGGAAATGAAACTGGGTTGTTGTGAAGAGAAAATGGGTATAAAAAAGGTTATTAATATTATAAAGGAAAATAGACTATGATAAATAGAAGATATAGAGGAGAAAATAAAATTGAGAATTTATTTTGTTCATAAGATACTGAAAATGCTCAGTGTTTATTGGAGATAATTTTCTTGGTGACAGGAAGAGCTGTATATACCAAAAACAATTAAAGAAACTTCTCTGAGTACTTACTATGCACCAGGAATTATACTAAATGACCCCAGTATAATAGACAAAATAGATCCCAGTATGGAAGACAGTCCCTTGGAATTTCATGTTTGTCATGGAAATAACCATATGAATGAACGTGGAGGATAGTTTAATAAAGTGGTATGGTTTGGCTGTGTCCCCACCTAAATCTCAACTTGAATTGTATCTTCCAGAATTCCCACATGTTGTGGGAGGGACCCAGGGGGAGGTAATTGAATCATGGGGACCAGTCTTTCCCATGCTATTCTCGTGATAGTGAATTAAGTCTCACAAGATCTGATGGGTTTATCAGGGGTTTCTGCTCTTACTTCTTCCTCATTTTTCTCTTACCGCTGTCATGTAAGAAGTACCTTTGTCTCCTGCCATGATTCTGAGGCCTCCCCAGCCACGTGAACTGTAAGTCTAATTAAACCTCTTTTCTTCTCAGTCTGGGGTATGTCTTTATCAACAGCATGAAAACAGACTAATACATAAAGTTTGTATGAAGTCCTATCAAATGTCATATATAGAGTCCGTGGTATAGGGTTAGGTAACTTTAAGTAATTTGAACTGGGGATTGGGAGGAAAGTTAGATGTGTTAGGTAGCTATTGCTGCAATCATGCTGCATAACAAATCATTCCCAAAAGTCAGTGGCTTACAAAATTAGCCTATAATTTTCTCACTTATGGGTCTGTAATTGGTGGGTCAATGCTGGGCTCAACTGGGATTGGCTGGGGTTAGCTTCAGAGGCTGTAGATTGGGTTCAGGTCTTTTCTACATTCTCCTCATTTAGGAACCAGGAGCTAACTGGGGAATAGTCATCTCTTGGCAGATGGCAGGAGTTCAAGAGGGATGAGGGGAAACTTATCCTACCACTTAAGACCTCATCTTGGCACTGTCGTATCATAACTTCTGCTAGTAATACATTGGTAAAAACAATTAATACGGCCAAGACCAACCTTAATATGACAGGGAGTATGCTCTGCCCACAGAAGGAGGCATTGCAAGGTTACATTCAAAATTGTGAAATAGAGGAGAATGCAGAAGTGAGAGCAATAATTCAGCCTATCACATGTCCACATAAAGATATATATGCAACATAACTCATAATAGCCGCAAACTGGAAACAACTCAAATGTCCATTAATCAGAGAACAGATAAACAAAATACTGTATATCAGTAGAATAGAATCCTATTCAGCAATAATAAGAAATGGAGTTGTGAATCATTCTTCAATGTAGATAAACTTCAGACATTATGTTAAGCAAAAGCAAGAACAAAAGGCCGCATAGTGTATGATTCTGTTTATATGATATGTCCAGAAAAGAAAAATCTATAGAGATAGAAAATAGATGAGTGGTTGCCTGGAGCTGGGGTTGGCGACAGGGAGTGACTGCAAATAGACGGAGGGATCTTTTACTGGGGTAATGGAAATAATCTAAAATTGGATTGTAGTAATGGTTGCACAACTGTAATTTACTAAGAGTCACTGGAATGCATACTTAAAAGGAGCGGATGTTCTAGTATGTAAATTATACCACAATAAAACTATTTTTAAAAGAAAGAACAGAGTTATTCTGGGGTGACAAAAAGTCTTTTATCTCAAGAGTTTTTTGAGGATCAGGTGAGATAATGTTAATAAAGGGGGTGATGTAGGGGTTGGCACATAGAAGGTACATAATAAATGGTAGCCATTGTTGTTGTCATTTCAAATAGATGGTTTTGTTTTTGTGCATTTTTGGTTGGAGCATCTCATATACATTTCTTCACTGGATCTTTTTCTTCAGTTTCCTCATCATCAAAATAATAATCATCATCATCATTATCATATTGTCATCTTCATCAGCAGCAAGTTTTATTGTTTCTGTGGAAACTTGCTACCCCCTTCAGGGGTACTTAAGAGTTTCACATCCTCCTCCTCTTCATCTTCTGACTCTGCTTTTTCCTCCCTAGCTACTAAGTGCTACCCACTAATATATACTGGTCCTGAACCACACTTCAGCTGTAAGATGGGGTGGTGTTATTTCAAAGACCCCATGGGAAACTGCTGGCTGTACAACATTTTCAAAGTTGCTTGTATTAACTTTAGTTGGACTGCCTTCATAATTCACTGCCTCTGATTCAACAATGTGCAATTCATCTTTTGTACCAGTCCCTAAACTGACTGTTCTTAAAGACAACTGGTGCTAATTTTCACCATTATCCATTTTAATGTGATCATCTCTGTTGGCCTTTAGTTCACAACTGAAAAGATAGTTCTGGGGCCTCGGGGACTCATATCTATGTCCATTGAATCTTCCATGGGATGGTGGCACACACTTAGGTGGAAAAGAGGGTGGATGGAGATAAAGCTATTCTTAGGATTTTGGATTTCTTGTTCCTATCTTCTAATGTTCTTATTTCTCCTATTTTCTTATATTTTCTTCTCTATATTTTGCCAATTTGTGCTACTATTTTATCTTCCAAACCCTATTAAAATTTCCCTTTCTGCTTTCACAGTTTTGATTTTAAGAACTCTTTTTTTTCCTCTCTGAATATTCCCTTTTTTATTAGCTTTCTCTTCATGTTTCATGAATACAGTACTCTCTGAGGATATTTAACCATATGGCTTTATTGCTTTTGTCCTGTTTCTTTTGGCTCACTCTGCATTGTCTCTGTGTGCCACATTTCCTTTTTTCTATTTCTTTATTTTGTTCTTTATATTGTATTTGATGGGTTTTTATCAAATGTCTAGTGATCTTTGGCTGTCTTGTCATATTCAAGAGTGAGGCACTAAAAAGCTGATAAAAAGCCCTGTGTGCACGGGCTATGCTTGTCCAAGGGCAAGAGAGCTCCCAGTTGTCAATGTCTGTGGATCTTTTCTCTTAGGCAGGTTGTTCCCCTTGAATCTTTGGCTGGGGGCAGAAAATCCTGACTGCCAATGTTCTTGAAGTTGGTGTCAGAGTCTTGGGGCCTTAGTGACCAATATACTTCTTCTCTTCACCTCTATCATATACCTAAGGTATATGATATCCAGAGCCTTGAAAGTTTTCATTTTCTGCCATGTGGAGCCAAGAGATGATTTGGGCTTCTAATTGTTCCTTAATGAATGAAAACTTTTTAAACTCCAGTTGCACCCACCTTCACCATTAGGTATCCTTAATTCCTGAAGATGTTCAAGGTTCTGTAGAAGGAATAGGGGCCATTTCTCTGTTTACCTCCTCCCACACTCACCTTTTGTAGGCCTTCACTTTTCAGCTTTCTCTACACCACTGAATCAGCTACCATTGTGTATCTGCATTTCATCTTCCAATATTTGGCTAACAGTTGTCTGTACTGTCTTTGTCTTTATGCCCCATTTAACCCCTTAACTGTCATTTTAGTGGACTTTGGGGACACAGCTTAACCAGACGATCCTCTGCTTTTGGATTATGCACTCTCCACCCTGGTTTCTTCAGTATTTCTCCAAAATGCCTGCAACTGGCTTTCCAGAACCATCATCCACTGCTGCCCTCTGTGCCCTTAGCTTTTGCATTTGTTCTTTATGCTCCCTAAATCTACCTGCCCCATTTTTCAAGGCACATCTTCACTGCTACCTCCTCGGGAAACCTTTGCTGATTTCCAAAACAGAAATGAGTTTTCCATTGCTCCAACACCTTCAATACATCTTAAGTGTTCTACTATAGGATAGAACTCAAGGAGTCAAAGATGTCTTCTTGAGTGCATATTTCTAATCACAGAAAGGTTATAATTCTTGTGTTTTTTGCTAGAGACTCAAATATATATGCACACACAGTGTGGAAATAAGGGAGGGGGAAGATTATAGAAAAAGATGAAAAGATATGAAGATTATATATTTTTGTAGGACCAAAGTTTTAAATGAACTACTCACTTAGTCTGTCGGTTTCACAAGTTTGCCAAAGGCCTTTCGAGCAATAATTAACTGCTTAATCATTGTTTAGAGTTTTTCAACTGATCTTTTTCCTAAGAGTCTGTTTTCTACAGGCTGGGTAAAATGAAGCTGTGTTTAGATTCCCAATGCTGGCTTCTAAATTCCACATTTCCAGGCTTACTCATCCTAGACACATAACACATGACCCTGACACATAGGAGCACTGAGATGCAAGGAGCTGATGGAAAGCAACTTAAGAGGTTCTGTGTTTGAGCAGAGGTGTTTTGCTGTGTTAAGTCACTGCACAGAAGGTTCTGCTCCCAACTGTATCCTGATGGAACACTGAACCAGGCCAAAACTGTAGACAAGCTGAGAAGCTGATGACTTATCTGTAAGCCTAGAGTCAACTGCTTATGGCCAGTCAAAACAGGTGACTGTGCAGCCTAATTTTACAGCAAAGGGACAAGGCAAATGAGAAGTTCAGTTTCCAGGGACACTCATGTGAGTCATTTAGAATACAAAGACTAAGTAATCATCTTAATTCTTGAACACTGAAGCAAAACTAAGAGTTAGGTTTTAAGTGGTGGTTAATTTTGTAAACCTGCTTTGTTAGACATGGCTAAATATAGGTAAACTAGCCTTAGTGTGATTCTGTCCTGCACAGCTGTTCTGTGGAGCAGTAGTGAGGAAATGACCAAAGAAATAATTCCAAAAAGTTTCCTTTGACCACAGGACATAAATTTCCAAGTTGAAAGAGTCCTTTGAGGACCCACTTTAGTGTAAGGAAAAATAATACAAGGCTTACATAAGTTGTATTATCATAAAATTTGTAAACCCTAGAGACAAAGGTAATATCTTAAAAATTTGTGAGAGGAGGAATGACTCATGTAGAAAAAAATACAAATCAGAATGGATTCAGATACCTTGACTGCAATAATGTAAGCTAAAAGACAGTGTAAATTCTTAGACAGTGTAAATTCCACTATAAATTCCTAGAAAAATTTTCAAAAATGCTAAAATAAAGGGTAAAATAAAGACATTTTCCAGCATTAGGTCTCGATTTACATTTCATGTACCATTTCAAGGAAGCTGCTGGAGGATGGGCCTTTCCAAAATGGGAGACATGATAAAGCTGAGGAAAGTAAGAATATAACTTAGGAGAGAAGTGAAAGGAAGTTTTAGGATGATTGTCCCATGATAATGTCTGTGTAGCAGGCATAGGTAGCAAAACAGCTCAGATTAGATAAAAATAAAAAAAATTTTAAAAACCAGAGGGCTTCTGGAAATACGGAAAGGAGAGGTACTGCTGGAGTTATGGGTTTCTGAGTCCACTGAGATGAAGCAAAAGAGATAAAAGATAATTGCATAAAAAGAAAAATATATTTCTTAGCTATGCATAATATTAATATAAGCATAATAAGTAAATTCAGCCATAATTTACTTTAGATTATATTACTATATAGAATTATTAGAAAGGGATGAATGGATTGTGTTTAAGGTAGGGACATTTTGTGAGTGGGTTCAAATTTATTTTTCCATAGTAACAAATCAATAGTGTCTTACACTGCATTCAAAGCAATGACAATATAAGTGTATCATAAAAGTATAATATCATGTTATATGATATAAGTAATATAGAGAAAAATACTAGAATGGGAAGCCAAAAGAGATGCAAGTGGTTGCACCTTGGTGATAACACCTTGGTGCGTGCAGGAGGAGGTTGGGGCCTTCTGGTTTTTTCATTATAAGCCTAGTAGAAAACTCTTTTCTAACTAAGTACACTATGATTTGAATTTTTAAAAAGCAAAAGAGAAGAGGGTGATAGAAAATGAGACCTAGTTTTTGACCAGGAGAGTGACAACATCATAGTTACACTTTGGGAGGGTTGTCATATACTGAATGGAGCTGAGCCAGTGAGGAGGCAGGCAGTGAACTCAGTAAGTTCTTTGAGGTGACTTAGACAGTAGGCACTGAGGTCCTAAGTTAATGGGTCATTAGGAGGGATTGAGAGACTGAATCTGAGACTCTTCACAGAGGCTGCATGTGCAGGACTTTGCCATCTTCACCCGAGGTTAGGAAACCAATTTCTGAAGCAAAATGCAGGATCATACACTTTATCCCCACCAAATTTAAATTTCATGGTTTCAGTTTAACATTTCAGATACTTGTAAAGTTAATATTATTTAGTAGATTGATTTAAAATATACACAGTGATATATGGCTCTTATTATTTTGAGGTGTGTTCCTTCAACACCTAGTTTATTTTTAACATGAAGGATGTTGAATTTTATAAAAAAACTTTTCTGCATCTATTAAGATAATCCTGTGGTTTTTGTCCTTAGTTTTATTTATATGACGAATCCCATTTATTTATTTGTGTATGTTAAATGAACCTTGCATCACAGGGATGAAGCATATTTGATCTTGGTGGATAAGCTTTTTGATGTGCTGCTGGATTCAGTTTGCCAGTGTTTTGTTGAGGATTTTTGCATCAATATTCAAGGATATTGGCCTGAAGTTTTCTTTTTATGTTGTATGTCTCCAGGTTTAGGTAACAGGATGATGCTGGCCTCATAGAATGAATTAGGAAGGAGTCTCTTTTTTTCATTTTTTTTGGAATAGTTTCAGTAGGAATGGTACCAGCTCTTCTTTGTACATCTGGTTGAATTCAGCTGTGAATATATCTGGTCCTGAGCTTTTTTGTTGTTGTTGTTGTTGCTAGGTTATTTATTACTGCCTTGATTTCAGAACTTGTTATTGGTCTGTTCAGGGATTTAGTTTCTTCCTGGTTCAGTGTTTGGAGGGTGTATGCAACCAGAAATTTATCAGTTTCTTCTAGATATTCTAGTTTGTGTGCATAGAGGTGTTTATAATATTCTCTGATGGTTGTTTGTATTTCTGTGAGGTCAGTTATAATATCCCTCATATAATTTCTGATTATTATTGTTTTCAATCTTGTAGTGGTGTGACTGATAGAGCAAAATTTTGCCTTTTTTTTTTCAAGAAAGAGAAAATGCCATTTAAAAGCCACCCATGTCCATAGCTTCTTTGACTAGAGAATATCATCATCCTTTCTTTAAACATTTGTTCAGTGACTTGAGTGGCCCTTCTAACTTATTCATTTACTCAACAACTATTCACAGAGTTCTTCTGTATGCCAAGTCCTCTGTCACCTGGGGTGACAGAGTGAATGAAGCAGAGCTAATCTTTATGGGCAGAGGTGGACGCTAAGCAAGGTAAATAAATACATAAACAATGTTTTTTAAAAAAACATACAGAGATGTGATAGGTGCATAGGGTGAGGCCAGTTTACATGGTAGGATCTGTGTAGGAGGGGGAGGTGAGATTTAAGATGAGAGTCAGCCATATGAAGAGCATTCCAGGTAAAATGAATTTATTGTGCTATCCTGGGAGCAAAAAAAGGTGGATATTCTAGGAACTGGCCCAAGACTGATGAGGCTGGCATCCAATGAGGGATGTCACAATGAAGTAAAATGTGACAGAAATATGGGGACAGTTAAATCAGGATGAGACCATATTTGTAGCTCCAAGGTGTCACATGAGTTATACCTGTTACATAACTAGTATTTCACACAAGAATAGCTAATATTTAATAATAACTAGTGGCAAATGAGCACCTCATGAGATGCCAAGGGCTGTCTTAAAAGTGTAAAATTTTTTGAATAATTTATCTTCACAGCATCCCTATGAGGCAGGTATAGTCATCATCCTCATTTTGCAGATGACAAGACCGAGGCACATAGATGTTGAATAACTTGCCCAAGATCCTATAGTAACCAGTGAGATTCAGACCTTTTCAGTCTAGCTCCAGGGACTGCCCTCTCAATTACTGTGTTTTATGCTACAATTTCTGAAGGGCAGGTAAGCCAGCTGCAGGCAGGCAGCTTGGGCCTCGAGGGCTTCTTGCAGAGGGAGCTACTGACGTGCTGGCAGGAGATAGCCACACTCCTCATCAGTCTGGGGAAAAGGGCAGGTTGTTACAGCCAAGTCACAGAAACCCAGGAAGGGTGTCTAAGGGGCACAGTGGGACTGTAATCAAGAGAGTAAATAAGATGGATGAAACTGAGGATCCAGAAACATTTAGCTGTGAATGCTCATCTTTGTAAACCAGAAGACTATATCAGACATAGCATGGAGAAAAAAAAAATAGAGCCTATGAATGAGCACAGAGCCAGGGAGGGAGGCTGGGTGCTCTGGGCATAGCAGGTGGACATTGGCTCACTTTCATTATTTTATTAGTTTTATTAAAACAATTCAGCATGCATTAAATTTTTAAAATTAAATAGCCAAAATAACACTATTTTACTTAACAAGTAAATAATAATTCTAAGTAACATCTAATCCATATTCAGATTTCCCTAATTATCTCCCCCCACACCCCAATTAAAGTAGCTTCGTCCCACCCAGGATATCACCCAGTGCCATACATTATAGCTGGATGCTACATTCCTTGAGTGTCTTAGTCTCGAGACCAGTTACCTTCCCCATGATGTTACTGTTTTGAAGAGACCTAGATCAGTGTCCTGCAACTTGTCCTATTTAGATTCATTTGGATATTTCTTCCTGGAAATCATTAGCTTGTTCCCATATCTTTTGTATGTTCTATATACTTACATTTAAAAACTTGATTAAAATTAAACTTGATAAAAAATTAAACATTTTTGACCAGAATATATCATAGGTGACCTTTGTTTTCCCTTTTTCTTAAGGATTACATGTGGACATGCATGCTGTTTATTCTTTGGCATTGCCCTGCTAGAGTCAAGTCACTAATTGCCAACAGCATACCTCAAATGCAGCTTCAGATCTTTGGAGGGGTAAAGACACTTCTGAGATATTCAACCTGTAGATTAAATCATAGTGTAATTACGGCAAATAATAGCCATACATTTAACTCTGTCATAAAATCTTGCTTCAAAATATTTTCTGGGTTTAGATACCCCGAGGTTTCATGAAAACTGCAAGTTCCATTAAAATTCCATCTGGTTCCTGCTCTGATCCTCTGCACCACCAGTCTCCCTTCCATCCTCTTTCCAACACCTCTATTGTTCTTACTTCCAAATTTATTCTCCTGCCTCCAATTTAGGATTATTCAAATATTAACCTAAACCTTTCTCCTTGGTTGTAAATTATGGATATGTCTTCTGAAATTTAAGAAAGATAATATGCATTAGCACTTAACCTTTGATTGTTATTTAGTAATTATTTTTCTCTTGGAGTACATATCATTCTTTTGTTTTTCAGTTTGGAAATTCACACAAGTTGGAATTACTTGGATAAAGGAATTTTGGATCCATAGAGAACATTTGTCCAAATCCGCATTCAGTCTTTTTTCTCTTTAAATGTACTTCCCAAGCTGTTTTGCATGTGTCCATGTATGTGTTTGTTAGAGCAGAGAAATCCCTCTACTTTCAGGTTCTTGAGAACTGCAGGGATTTCCAATTGATCAGTCTTCGCCAGGACATACTATTTCCTTTACCTGGGCTCAGGACCTAGGGACCCTGTGGAGAAGGCTATTAAGGGAAGTTCATAGATAATTAAACTGAAGGATGTTCTGGCTAATGAGCTCGACCCCGAGCCTCTGTGGGTCTTCATCACTGGTACCTCATAATGACATTTGTTGAATGGAGTGAAGATGCCAGGGGACTGTTTTGCTATGCTTAAATAAGTACAATCGATTTACAACTGAACCATAGTTGCTAGTAAGATAATAACACCTCTGGGAATAATGTATCTATTAGGAATTTTCTAATTAATTAGTAAGGGGAGGGGTCTGACATACAGTCAGGATTACGGGCAAGAGTTAGAGGGGCCAATGAGAGGTATGGAAAAAGATGTAGCTGAGGCCAGCCCTTCTCAAGATTGCAGCCGGATAAGGTATCTGTAGTAGGAGACGCTGCTACCTTTAGTCCTATGACTACCTCTACCACATATACTATCATCAACTTCTCTTTCTTCTCTTTTCAGTCACCTTTTTAGCCTGCTCCTTAAGTATCAAGGTCCCGAGGTGTTGTTCTCACACCACCTCTTTTCTCAATCTGGACACTCTCTCCAGAGTCTCTTGCTCATACACTGCACTGCCTGAGCATTCTGGTGAGTATATCTTCAGCTGCCTGCCAGGTTTTCCTGATTTTCCCCAGCACCTTGGCCTCAGCACATCAAAAGCAGAACACATTATTTGTTCTTCTCCCAACCTTAATGCTCTGTTTCCTCTGCACTTTCTACCATGTATAAGTGGCTGTATCCTCTACCTGGCTGCCTAAGTGGAGGTGGAGGTCTCTATTGTCATTCTTGCTGCCTCCCATTCCTGCATCCCAAGCTCTATTTTGCTTCCTCTTTTACCTATCATGGCTGCTTATTTATTTCCACTCTACTGCACTACCATCCTAGACCATGCTATCATTGTCTTCTATCTGGACTACCCTAATTCATCCTTAACATAGCCTACAGCCTTTCAGTGGCTCATCATCATCACCAAGATTAAGCATTTACCCCTTAACTTGGTATATAGGCTGTTTATGACGTACATTCTGCTTTCATCTCCACCCCCACCCACAACTCCTTATGCTCTAGCTACACCAAATGGTCTGTTGTTAGGATGTCATGATTTGTCGTACTCATCTGCTCTTGGATATCTGTTTACATAAAATGTCCTTTCTCTCTATTCACCTCTAAATTACTATTTATTTTTCAAAACCCAGCCGTGGTGTAATCTCCTCTATAAAGGTTTCTTGGATCACTTGTTTCTGTTAGAATTAATTGCTTTCTACTCTGAACTACTTTTATGCCCTTAGCATATTTTTATTATACAGTTAGTTAGATGATATTAATACTGCCTACTTCTTTTTTTTTGTTTTCTCAGCAAATTTTGAACTTGAGGGGAGGAACCTTGCTTAATTTTATCTCTGATACTTAAAATTACATAGGTTCATTGGAGTTCCTAAGGTGGCCAGGCTAAAAAAGCATCAGAAAAACAAAAAACGTTGGGGGAAGCCATAAAAACTGAACGTCAACTGTAGCACACAGTGGAAGATTCAAGCTTTGCAGTTTTAGTCCAGGCATGTTAACTACATTGTGACAATTCTGAATTTGGCTGCATTTGGAAATTGTTGGATTAATATATATATATAAATATATATATTTATATATATATAATATTTCCATAATTTGACTGAAAACTGAACATTGTAAATAACACATTGTGGCAATTCTGGATTTGGCTGCATTTGGAAATTGTTGGATTAATATATATAATAATATATATAATAATTATATATATTTATAATTGTTATATAATATATATAACAATTTCCAAATGCAGCCAAATCCAGAATATATATAATTATATATATAATATATAAGATATATAATATGTAATATATAATATATAGAATATATATAATTATAATATATAAAATTATATTA
>CAUYLG010067895.1:0-36408 GCA_963573385.1 Cacajao melanocephalus
AACTCATTGTTTTTTGTGGCTGCATAGTATTCCATGGTGTATATGTGCCACATTTTCCCTGTCCAGTCTATCATCGATGGGCATTTGGGTTGGTTCCAGGTTTTTGCTATCGTTAACAGTGCCACAATGAACATATGTGTGCATGTGTCTTTACAACAGAATGATTTATAATCCTTTGGATATATACCCAGTAATGGAATTGCTGGGTCAAATGGAATTTCTATTTCTAGGTCCTTGAGGAATCGCCACACTATCTTCCACAATGGTTGAACTAATTTATACTCCTACCAACAGTGTAAAAGTGTTCCTGTTTCTCCACATCCCCTCCAGCATCTGTTGTCTCCAGATTTTTTAATGATTGCCATTCTAACTGGCGTGAGATAGTATCTCAATGTATTTTGATTTGCATTTATCTAATGACCAGTGATGATGAGAATTTTTTCATACGTTTGTTGGCCTCATATATGTCTTCTTTTGGAAAGTGTCTGTTCATGTCCTTTGCCCACTTCTGAATGGTTTTTTTTTTCTTGTAAATTTGTTTTAGTTCTTTGTAGATTCTGGATATTAGCCCTGTGTCAGATGGGTAGATTGCAAAAATTTTTTCCCATTCTGTTGGTTGCTGGTTCACTCTAATCATTGTTTCTTTTGCTGTACAGAAGCTCTGGAGTTTAATTAGATTCCATTTGACTATTTTGGCTTTTGTTGCCAATGCTTTTGGTGTTTTAGTCATGAAGTCCTTGCTTATGCCTGTGTCCTGAATGGCCCAACCATGATTTTTTTTAAAACTGTAGTTAGTATTTTAAAGGCTCTAATGGAAAAAGTGGGCAACATGCAGGAACAGATGAATAGTATAAGCAAGATGAAAACTCTAAGAAAGAATAAAAAAGGTTAGAAATAAAAAATACTACAACAGAAAATAAGTGATGGGCTTATCAGTAGACAGGACATAGCCCAAGAAAAGAATCAGTAAGCTTAAAGATATATCAGTAAAATTCCCAATTTTAAATGCAAAGAGAAAAAAGTAAACAAAAATAAAAACAGTGAAAACTGTAATACAATTTGAAAAGGTAAAACATGTGTCTTATTTGAATACCAGAAGGAGAAGAAATATATAATGAAGCAGAAGAAATATTTGAAACATAATGGTGGATAATTTTCCAAAATTAATAACAAACACCATACCACAAATCAAACAGTTCCAAGAATGCTAAACAAGATAAAATGTATACCTAATCATATTCTATCAATACTAAAGACAAAAGAAAATCTTAAAAGCAGCCATAGAAGAAAAAACACCATATGTATACAGGAACAAGTATAAAATTACATCATACTTTTCTTCAGAAACCATGCAAGCAATAAGATACCAGAGCAAGATATTTACAGTATTGAAAGAAAAACAACAACCACCACCTAAATTTTATATCCTAAAATTATCTTTCAAAAGTGAAGGAGAAATTAAGACTTTTTTAGACAAAGAATAACTGAGGGAATTCATCACCAGCAAACTTGGCAAGAAATGGTAGAAGTTCTTAAGGAAAAAGAAAAATTATATAGGTTAGAAACTCAGATACACATAAAGAAAGGAAGAAGGTCAGAGAAGGAATAAACCAAAGTAATATAAGATATTATATTTTTATTATTATTAATCTAATAAATAAGTTTGTTCAAAATAATACCAAAAATATATTGAGTATAATTTATGGGTAAGTGAAATGATTGCACTGCTATCTATAAGAGATGGAAAGGGAGAATTGGAGATATTCCATTATAAGGTACCTGCAACTACACGTGAAGTGATGCTGTGTTTTGTTTTCTGTTTTTGATTTTTGAGACAGAGTCTTTCTCTGTTACCCAGGCTGCAGTGCAGTGGTGTGATCTCGGCTCACTGCAACCTCTGCCTCCTGGGTTCAAGTGATTCTCCCGACTCAGCCTCCCAAGTAGCTAGGATTACAGGCATGTACCACCATGCCTGGCTAATTTTTCATATTTTTTTCTAGTAGAGATGGGGTTTCACCATGTTGGCCAGACCAGTCTCAAACTCCTGACCTCAAGTGATCTGCCTGCCTCTGCCCGCAATAGTGCTGGAATTACAGGTGTGAGCTGCACCCAGTCAATGCAGTGTTATTTGAAAGTAGACTTAGATTAGTTGAAAATGTATATTGCAACTCTTAGAAAACTAAAAAAATATTTCAAAGAAATATAATTAATATGCTAGAGAGAAAAAAATGAAATTATATGAAATGCTCAGTTAAAACCAGAGAAGGCAGAAAAATAACAGAAGATTAAAAAAAGAAAGAACAAGTGCAATGAACAGAAAACAGGTACACTGTAGACATTAATCCAACTATATCCATAATTACCTTATACATCAATGATCTAACTACACCAACTATGCCAGGCATGGTGGCTCACAGTTGTAATCCCAACACTTTAGGAGTCTGAGGCAAGAGGATTGCTTGAGGCCAGGAATTCAAGAACAGCCTGGGCAATCTTCTTGACAGAATTAAAAAAAAAAACACCTTAAACTTCATAAGGAACCAAAAAAGAGTCTGCATAGCCAAGACAATCCGAAGTAAAAAGAACAAAGCTGGAGGCATCACGCTATCTGACTTCAAACTATACTACAAGGTTACAGTAACCAAAACAACATGGTATGAGTACTAAAACAGATATATAGACCAATGCAACAAAACAGAGTCCTCAGAAATAACACCACACATTTACAACCATCTGATCTTTGACAAACCTGACAAAAACAAGCAACGGGGAAAGGATTCCCTGTTTTATAAATGGTGTTGGAAAAACTGGCTAGCCATGTGCAGAAAGCTGAAACTGGACCCCTTCCTTACACCTTATAGAAAAATTAACTCCAGATGGATTAAAGATTTAAACATAAGACCTAACATCATAAAAACCCTAGAAGAAAACCTTGGCAATACCATTCAGGACATAGGCATAGACAAGGACTTCATAAATAAAACTCCAAAAGCAATGGCAAAAAAGCCAAAACAGGCAAATGGGATCTGATTAAACTTAAGAGCTTCTGCACAGCAAAAGAAACTGGCAAGCAACAGAATGGAAAAAAATGTTTGCAATCTACCCATCTGACAAAGGGCTAATATCCAGAATCCACAAAGAACTAAAACAAATTTACAAGAAAAAAACAAACAACCCCATTAAAAAGTGGGCAAAGGATATGAACAGACACTTTCCAAAAGAAGAAATTTATGCAGCCAACAAACATATGAAAAAAATACTCATCATCACTGGTCATTAGAGAAATGCAAATCAAAACCACATTGAGATACTATCTCACGCCAGTTAGAATGGCAATCATTAAAAAATCTGGAGACAACACATGCTGGAGAGGATGTGGAGAAATAGGAACAATTTATACTGTTAGTGGGAGTGTAAAATAGTTCAACCATTGTGGAAGACAGTGTGGCAATTCCTCAAGGACCTAGAAATAGAAATTCCATTTGACCCAGCAATCCCATTACTGGGTACATATCCAAAGGATTATAAATCATTCTATTATAAAGACACATGCATACGTATGTTCACTGTGGCACTGTTAACAATAGCAAAGACCTGGAACCAACCCAAATGCCCATCGATGATAGACTGGACAAGGAAAATGTGGCACATATACACCATGGAATACTATGCAGCCATAAAAAACGATGAGTTCATGTCCTCTGTAGGGACATGGATAAATCTGGAAACCATCATTCTCAGCAAACTGACACAAGAACAGAAAATCAAACACCGCATGTTCTCACTCATAAGTATGTATTGAACAATGAGAACACATGGACACAGGGAGGAGAGCATCACACACCGGGGTCTGTTGGGGGGAGGGGGGCTAGGGGAGGGATAACAGCAGGTGGGGGATTGGGGAGGGATAACATTAGGAGAAATACCTAATGTAGGTGATGAGGGGATGGAGGCAGCAAACCACCAAGGAATGTGTATACCTATGTAACAGTCCTGCAAGATCTGCACATGTACGCCAGAACTTAAAGCATATCTATCTATATATATATAGATATATAGATATATAGAACAGCCTGGGCAACATAGTGAGAACACATCTGTACCAAAAAAAAAAAAAAAATTAGCCGGCCTTGTCCACCTGTAGTCCTAGCTACTTGGGAGGCTAAGTTGGGAGAAATACTTGAGCCCAGGAGTCTGAGTTTACACTGAGCTATTATCATGCCACTGGACTCCAGCCTCAGCAACAGAGTGAGTGAGACCTGTTTGCCAAAAACAAAACAAAACAAAACAAAAAAACAATTAAAAGACAGAGATTGTCACAGTGGATCAAAAAATAAGACTCAACTACATGTTGTCCAGAAGAAACTCACTTTAAATATAAACACACAGATAGGTTTAAAATAAAGATAAGTTAACACTAATCAAAGGAAAACTGGAGTAGCTACCCTGATTTCAGCTAAAGCAGACTTAATTTTAAAATTATCAGGGATAAAGGAGGTCATTGCACAGTGGTAAAGGGATCAGTTCTCCAGGACATAACAATCCTTAATGTATGTGCCTAACAAAAGACCATCACAATACGTGAGACAAAAACTGGTACAATTGCAAGAGGAAGCAGAAAAATCCATTTTTGAGACTTCAATATCCCCCTTTCAATAACTGGTAGATCAATCAAGCAGAAAATCAAGAAGTATTAGTTAACCTGAAAAGTATAATCAATAAACTGGTTCTAACTATTTGCAGAATATTTTATATTTTATATTTATGAATTTAGCAAAATATATATCCTTCTCAATCTCACATGGAAGATTCAGTGTGACAGAGTACCTTCTGGGCCACAAGAAACACTTGAGAAAATTCAAAAGAATAAAAATTATATAAAGTCAGATCACAGTGGAATTAAACTGAAAATGAACAACAAAAAGATATCTGGAAATCACAAAATATTTGGAGACTAAACAACACACCACCAAATGACAGATGAGTCAAAGAAAAAGTTGCAGGAGAAATTTAAAAATATTTGAAGAAATGAAATTAAAAATACAACTTGCAAAGTTTGTCATATTCAGCAAAAAGGCTGTTTGGCAGGAAATTTATAGCACTGAATGCATAAATAAGAAAAGAAGAAAGGCCTGAAACTAACAACCTAAAGTTCTACCTTAGGAAACTGGAGAAATGGGAGAAATTTAAAGTTAAAGCAAGCATAAGAAAAGAAATATTTAAAATTAGAGCAGAAATTAATGAAATAATAAAGAGGAAATCAACTGACAAATTAACAAAATCAAAAGCTGCTTCTTTGAAATGGTCAGTAAAATTGGTAACTCTCCAGGCAAGCTAAACAAAGGTAAAAGAAACAGAGAGAAGACACAAATGATTGTTAGAAATGACAGACAGATCATCACTACTAATTCCCTGAACATTAAGAGAATAATAAGGGAATATTATGAAGAACCCTATATTTACAAATTTGATAACTCATATGAACTGAACCAATTCCTTGCAAAATACAAAGTAACAAAACTCACACAAGAAGAAAGAAATTACCTAAATAGGGCTGAACCTATTAAAGAAGTTAAAAAATAATTACTAACCTTCAAAAAAAAGAGAAAGCAACAAGCTCAGATGGTTTCATGGATGAATTTTATCAAACATTTAAGGAAGAAATTATACCAATTCCATTAATATATCTTCCAGGAAATGTAAGCAAAGAAAATGCTTCCCAATGCATTATATGAGGCTAGTGTTACCATAATATCAAAATCAGATAGAGATTACAAGATGAAACACAACAGCCCAACATCTCTCATGAACACAGATAAAAATCCTCAACAAAATATTAACAAGTTAAATCCAATAATGTCTAAAAAGAATTATGCACAATGACCAACTGAAATGTATTCCATGCATGCAAGACTGGTTCTACATGAAAATCAATTAATGTAATCTACCACATCAGCAGGCTGAAGGAAAAAATAATCACATGCTTATATTAATTGATGCAGAAAAAGCATTTGACAAAATCTAGCACCCATTTATGATAAAAATCTCTCAGCAAACTAGTAATAGAGGGGAACTTCATCAACTTCATGAAGAACACTTATAAAAACCTACAGCAAACATACTTAATGGCGAGAAACTGATGTTTGCTCCCTAACATGGGGGAAAAGGATGTTCCCATTCTCACTCATATCCAACATCAGAATGGAAATTTTAGCCAGTAAAATAAGAAAAGGTAGTCATAATTTCCAAAAGTTGGAAGTCGGCAGATATCTTTCAATAGGTGAATGGATAAATAAACTGCAGTATATGCATACAACGGGATATTATTCAGTGATAAAAAGAAATGAACTATCAGCCAGGTACGGTGGCTCACATTTGTAATCCCAGTACTTTGGGAGGCCCAGGTGGGTGGATCACTGGAGGTCAGGAGTATGATACCAGCCTGGCTAATATGGTGAATCCCTGTCTCTAGTAAAAACAGAAAAATTAGCCAGGTGTGGTAGCGCATGCCTGTAATCCCAGCTACTCAGGAGGCTGAGGCAGGAGAATCACTTGAACCTGGGAGGTGGAGGTTGTGGTTAGGAGATCGCGCCACTGCACTCAAAAAAAAAAAAAAAAAAAGAAAGAACTATCAAACCATGCAAAAACATGGAGAAATCTTAAATGGATATTGATAAATGAAAGAAGCCAATCTGAAAAGGCTACATACCATATAATTCCAATTATATGATATTCTGGAGGAGGCAAAACTGTACAGAGTAAAAGATGAGTGGTTGACAGTGGTTTCAGGGAAGGGAGGTGATATACTTTGGGTATTTGTGCCCTCGCAAATCTCATGTTGAAGTGTAATCCTTAGTGTTGGAGGTGGAGCCTGGTGGGAAGTAACTGGATTATGGCAGCAGATTTTCATGAATGGTTTAGCATCAACCCCTTGGTGCTGTCCTTGTGATACTGAGTGAGTTCTCACGAGATCTGGTTGTTTAAAAGTGTGTGGCACTCCCTCTGCTTCTCTCTTCTTCTCTCTCTCTTGCTACTGCTTTGGTTACATGATGTGCCTGCTCCCCCTTTACTTTCTATCATGATTGGAAGCTTGCTGAAGCCTCCCCAAAAGCAGATGCCACCATGCTTCCTTACAGCCTTACAGAATCTTAAGCCAATTAAACCTCTTTTCTTATAAATCACCTAGTTTCAGGTGTTTCTTTATAGCAATGCAAAAATGGCCTAAAACAGGTGAAGCACAGGACATTTTTAGAGTATTGAAACTAGTCTGTATGACACTGTAAGAATAGATACATAAAATTATATATGTTTCAAAATTCATAGACCTGTATAGCACAGTGTGAATCCTGATGTACTGTTGACTCTTGAACAACATGGGGTGGGGGCCTCAAGCCCCCATGCAGTCAGAAATTCACATATAACCTGCGGCTGACTGGAACATAAACAGTTGATTAACACATATTTTGCATGTTATATGTATTATATACTGTATTCTCACAATAAAGTAAGCTAGAGGAAAGAAAATGTTATTATGAAAATCTCATAAGGAAGAGAAAATATATTTACTATTTATTAAGTGGAAGTGGAGCATCGTAAAGGTCTTCCTCCTCATTGTCTTCACATTGAGCAGGCCAGTAGGAGGAGGAAGAAAAGGAGTTGATCTTGCTGTCTCAGGGGTGGCAGAGGGGATGCTTCTAAGTGGACCTGCACAGTTCAAACCAATGCTGTTCAAGGGATAAATGTTAACTATGAATTTCAGTTAATAATAATGTATCAATATTGGTTCACCAAGTATAACAAATATACCACACTAAAGCAAGATGCCAATAGGGGAAACTGTGAGTCGGGGAGGGGGGCATATAAGAACTCTGTATTGTCTGTTCAATTCTTCTGTAGACCTAAAACTGCTCTAAAAAGTCTATTACTTTTTAAAGTACGTTATGACAGAGAATCTCTATTTTTAATTAAGTTGCCAAAGTTGGAGGTAAATCAGAATCCAAGTGCTTGGGAAGTCCTGTCTGAAAATTCATGCCCTTCATTTCATTGTGAAAATGTGTTGGCGGGTGGGGCAGAGGGGAGAACATTGAAATCCTTGTAGTTGGAGCTATAAAAGAAATGTGTCCAAAAAATTAAAAAACTAAAAGAATGTTGCAAAATTACCATCTAATAAATATTTACTATTTAAAAATGCATTGTAAGGCCTAAGCAGGCTAAACAAACATAAATCCACACTTAAACACATCGCAGTGCAGTCACGGAGCTCAAACGTTTTTAAAATCGTAGAAGCTTGAAAAAGAAAAAAATTATCTTAAAAAATCAGATTGACTTCAGACTTCCCATCAGCAACAACCACAGAAAACAATTGAGCAGTATCTTAAAAGAGAGTATGGGGAAAAAACTGTCAAACTATGAATCTATTAATCAAGAGAGAGGAGAAGATAAAAACATTTTCAGAAATGTAAATATCAAAATAATTCACTGCTCATGGACCTGAAACCAACCCAATAGACAGTTTTCTTTTTTCTTTGGATAAACATAGAAATTGACCCTTTTGTTCTTAAAGCTCGAAAACAACATTTATTTTATTTGAATTCCTTCTTCAGGAAAGGACCTCCAGGCCTCTCAAAAAGTATCAAAGAACTGAAACTCAGCAGATCACAGCCCCTCACTGCTTCCTTATCCCTCCCATGTTCCTGCTTTCTCATACACAGTTACATTTATTCTCTGCTATAGAAACCCCTAGTTGTAATTGGTCAGGGAGATGGATTGGAGAGTGATCTCGCATCTCCTCAGCTGCAGTACCTGATTAGAGCCTTCTTCTTTGGCAATAATCATTGTCTCGGTGATTAGCTTTCTGTCCAGTGACAACTGCATCCCAGTGTTTCCATAACAGACCCACGATGAAAGATTGTTAAAGGATAACAGATTAAGAAGAAATTTGAACTGAGAAACAAATGGAAATGCAAGATGCATTCTTGAGAGAAAATATTGGTGAGGTATTTTTGTAATACTAACTCATGATGATGATAATTGAAGGTGGCGGTGCTAAAACAAGATGGAACTGAAAAAATACCAGACAGAAATAACACAAAAGATAGAAGAAGGGAATTTAAAGTGTTATAAGCCTTTTGTATTTTGGAAGATAGAGATATTGATTAAACGTACACATCTTAAATGAAGATTATAGGTTAAATATTTAAGATAACTACTAAAGAATTAAAATTAAATATATAACTTCCAACGCTGTACAAAGAAAGCAAAAAAAAATTGTTTTTTGCAATTGCGAAGTAGTCGCAAGTGAAATACCAATGCTATAATCTTACTGCTATCCAGCTGGCTCATTTGGAAGAGCCCACAAATATTTGTACGAGTGTTATGAGTGTCAAATTTTTTAGTAGAAAATGGTAAGTGTAAGCAAACCTATTCTCTTTTTGAAAAGCTTTCTGTGTTAACTATACATTCTGCCAATTGTTAATCTAGACATTACTCAAGGAAATACAATTTAGTGATAAAGGCAAGAACTCTAGAATCAGACACATCTGATTTTGATTTCTTTTTCTATTACTGACTGTGTGGCCTTGGACAAGTTACTTAATTGCCCTGAGCCTTGGTTCATCCATTTGTATAATGGGGAAAATAGATACATTGTAGATTTGCTGTGAGGCTCAAATGAGATACGTAATAGAAACCTGATAAATTTTCTTACCTTCCACTTTGTGAAAAAGACTATTTATCCTCCAGTATTCACTCTTCCCTTCCTCCTCAGGAAAAGAACCCCCACATTTTTTCTGGTTGTCTAGAAGAAATACTATTGTTTCGAGGTTTTATTGCAGCTTGGCATGGCCACGTATTTAAATACTGGTCAATGAAGTACAACTGGAATAAATAAATAAATATGAACTAAGTCTGAAAAGTGCACTTACAGGAACAACATAATTTTTCTCCCCTTTTCTCCTTCCTACTAGCTGGGACATGATTGCTGGGAAAAACAATCAAACAAAAACAGCCATTTTAGACCATAAAGTGACCTCGGGAATGAAAGTCACATAAGCATAAAACAATAACATAGAAAGAGCCTGGGTCTCTGATGCCAACCAGAACTTAGTAAAAAGTAAACATATCCTGTCTAAACCATCATTATTTGGTTTAGACAGACATTTGCAGCCAAATCTAACAAAATTAGTATACTCACTAATTTTTAGTATTTTGAAACATATATTTTTTCCTTTTATTTTATATTTCTTCTCAGAAACTTTGAAATAGTTGTAGAGTAAAATAGGGTTGACAATCAATCTTTACCCAAATAAGTACAAGGTAAGATCTTTAAAATGTTCCTATTATGAGGCCGGGTGTGGTGGATCACATGGTAATTCAAGCACTTTGGGAGGCTGAGGTGGGCAGATTACTTGAGACCAATTGCTTAGACCACCCTGGCTAACACAGTGAAACCTGATCTTTACAAAAAATACAAAAAAAATTAGCCAGGTGTGATGGTGTATGCCTGTAATCCCAGCTACTCGGGAGACTGAGGCACGAGAATTGCTTGAATCTGGGAGGCAGAAGTTGCAATGAGCCAAGATCATGCCACTGCCCTCCAGCCTGGGCAACAGAGCAAGACTCTGTATCAAAAAAAAAAAAAAGTTCTTATTATTAGAAGATGGTTACTGTTTAATATATTCTCAGACCCAACTGTAATATTTATATGGTGCTTTCCCTCCTCTTTGTTTCAATAAAATTTTATTATAACCCTAAATTTCAGGCAGCGTAAAAGGCAACATTTTCAGTGGAGTGAAGCATAAGAGATTTTTTTTTCACTTATGTGCTCACAAACTCAAGAGTCAGACTCATAGATAAATTAAAACCATCACGCACTACAAGGGCAATCACAGATGAGTGTTATGGGAGCACTAATTATTCATGGAGTCAAGGAAGCCTTATGGATAAAAAGGATGAGATACGAGCTAGATCTTAAAAGACAGAGAGTAATGTACCAGAAGAAACGGAAAGAAAAGGTATTCTAGGAAAAGGGAATCATTGAACTTGAGAGACAGAAGCAAAGCCAGAGAAGGCACACCAAAGAGGAATCGTGTGTTAGAGTTGGTCTAGAACGGAATTATGTTGTGGAGTACGGTTCATCATACAGAGTACGATATCAACACAAAACACTGAGCCGACTTAAGCTAAATTGAATACTATGGCAGCATATAAAAGATTTACAAAGGCCATTTTAACATGGAAAATTCTAGTGATATAATTTTTAAGTGAAAATGACAGAATTTTGAATTACATATTCAGTGTCATTATACTTCTGGTGAATTACAGTTCTCTGCAGTTCTCTGGTGATTTGACTAAACATCAATAAGAATTGAATCATGCACTTACAATGGTTCATGTCAGCTGATTGGAAGACTTTTCCACATATTAACTTTTGGTTCCAAAAAACATCAAATCGTGTTTTTTCTCTGCTACTTACATTTTTCTGGTCCAGGCATCCAAGGACCTGTGTGTACTGCAATACAACTTCTGGCTCTGCTACATCAAGTCAGAACACTAGCCAGGTCAGCAGAAAGAAGTTCTTCTTGGACATCATTTCCACAGAAGCAACTCTGGACCATTTAAACAAAACCTTCTGAAATGCATCCACAAGTCATCTTCTCTTAGCCAGATTCCCCCAAATGCCTGCTGCCACTTCATTACCACCTGATGTGAGAAGAAGCATGATGGATGAACGTCTGAGTGGAGAAAGACAGCAGTCTTAACAAGTTCAGTTAATTCACCTTACTCCTGCAAAGTTTACAAAAACATGAGAACACATTGCTAGTGTCTCTCCCGAGCCTTAAGAGAGCTTTTTGCAAGTGAGGGGCACTGAAGTTGGAGATCTATTACTTTCACAGTAAATATGTCTCTGTACTCTGTTTAAAAACAAAGCAAAACAAAACAAACAAACAAAAAAAGCTAACGCACAAAAAAGGGCTGAGAGGAAATACCCCTGAAATATTAGCAATGTTTATATTTAGGTGACATAACTATGGGTGGATTTTATTTTTTGTCTACTTTTCTGTTATCAAAATATCTTTTAAAGACTATCTTTCGCTTTGGCATTAAAATGATTAAATTAGTTTAAGTGATATTTCTGGCTTTCTCTATTATACAAGCTGTAATCTTTGATTTATTTTTTATCAGATAAAGATCATGAAAGATGTTTTAGCTCCCAAGGAATTTCATCCCTTTAATAAGACGTTTCCAGTCTTCTGAATAGTTTATTCACAAGCTATAACTGCTCCACCAAGTCTTCCCTAAAACACTGCACAGTTGCACTTAAAGAGCTGCAACGCTTACAACTTCATCAATAACCAACAATATGCAATGATAAGGATAAGACTTTCCCAACATAGTACCACAATTCTCACTGATTATAAGATAAATATATATGCAAAACTTTCTCCTCTGACATATGCGTGACCTGTTTAAAGAAGTAAAATGGCCTTCAACTTTTCTTTCAGGAAACACAATCATATTCATGTACATGGATGAATCCAAGAATAATTTTATTTACTCTTAGAATGAGTTTTAGATTCTGTTGCTTAAATAGTGTTAAAATGCTGCACATTCCCATCATGAATACGACAATGAAACCTATAAGAGTCCACATATGGTCATCACGAGTCAATGAGTTTACAGCAAATTTCCCAAACTGGTATTACACAGAACATTCTTTCAAATGGTATTTATGGATATGGTGTGAAAAAAATTCTTCTCAAATATTTGGTAAACATGGGTCAAATAAGTTGTGTGTGTGTGTGTGTGTGAGAGAGAGAGTATGTGTGTGTGTGTGAGAGAGAGAGAGAGAGAGAGGAGAGGCTTTGTCAGTTTTTTTAACTACTGAACTATTGACTTTAATGGGTAAATAAGTGTTGTACCTTGCCAAAAGAAACTAGAGTATGCTGCATTTCTCAAACATATTTGATCATGGAGCAAATTTTTCTTCCTATAGCTATTGAAGTCCTTAGATGAACATTTTGAGGACAACCATTTGGAAAAATGTTGAGTTAGATTCTGATTCTTCATAGATTATGTGTATTGTATGAAGTGTGATATTTGGGATCATTGAAAATATTTGTCATCTGCCAAAACTGAAATTTAAACAAACCATTGCTACTGCGGAACTGGTTTACCTTTGCTTAAAGGCAAATTCCATATTTATATTTTTAGCATAATTCAATCTGGAACACTGCAACACAGGAAAACAATTAAGGCCCCCAGGGCAGTCACTGTGAAAACCTATTAAAAAGGAGGTGGGGGAGAAAGGGAGCTGTGGAAGTAAATTATTTAAATCTTCAAGCTAAAATTATAAAAGATGAGTTTACAAATATGTTCAGTAAAAATGCATGTCTACGAGTTACCCACCCCTTTCAAGTAAAAAGCAATAACACGCTAAAGGATAGCAGATGGAAAAAAATTTTACAATTCTCTTCTCCAAATTGTTGTTAGAAATATGAAACTCAAAGGAGTCAATGATAGGCAGGGTCATGCTCCCAGACTATCGCTTTGCCAAATAACACAAAATACTGTCAACAATATCAATTTAATGTTCAAGAAAACATGGCATTCTCAAATGAAAAGAAAAAAAGTAAAATGTATCATTCTGTCATAACTACAGAAAAAATACACTGATAAAGCTGCCATGGAGGTCCAAAGTATTATTCCAAATTACAAGACTGAATGTGATACCCAAGATATGAAGCATAAAAATGGGATATACTTGGCAGCACAGTTCTTGAAAGGCAAATAGCAGATGGAGGTAGCAAAAATATCCAAAATTCCAATGGAAAAAGGACATTGCACATTGAAAAGATGAAAAATATGCAAGTGCCCACGGTGATATCTTTAATAAGAAAACCACTTACTATTTTCTAAATAAAAGGTATTCTTTTCAAAATAACATCCCTAGGCTGGGCACGGTGGCTCATGCCTGTAATCCCAGCACTTTGGAAGGCCAAAGCAGGTGGATCACCTGAGGTCAGGAGTTCGAGACCAACCTGGCCAACACGGTGAAACCTTGTCTCTACTAAAAATACGAAAAAATTAGCACGGTGTGGTAGTGGGTGCCTTTAATCCCAGCTACTTGGGAGGCTGAGACAGGAGAATCGCTTGAACCCAGAGGTGGAGTTTGCAGTAAGCCAAGATTGCGCCAATACACTCCAGCCTGGGCTACAAGAGCAAAAGTCTGTCTCAAAAAAATTAATAAATAAATAACATCCCTGGAGTAGGAGCCATCCATTTCCATAGACTACAGATAAAATAATGTACAGGCCAGACAATGGTGACTCACATCTGTAATCCCAGCACTCCTGGTGGCCAAGGTAGGCAGATCACATGCACCCAAGGGTTCGAGACAAGTCTGGAGTAACATGGTTAAATCCTGTCCCTAAAAAAAATACAAAAATCGGCTGGGCATGGTGGTGCACACCTGTAGTCCAGCTGCCCAAGAGGCTGAGATGGGAGGATCACCTGAGCCTGGAAGATGAAGATTGCAGTGAGCCATTATCACATCACTGTACCCCAGCCTGGGCAATAGTGAGACCCTGTCTCAAAATAACAATTATAATAATAATTTACAGAGAGACCTCAAGTTTGTGGTCATTGTTTGGCTACTAGATACTCTTTTGGACCAGTTATTCATTGAACTTTGAAAACCAAGTTTCAAGATTACCACCAAATGTGAAATAAAAGTATCAATGTCCTATTTTATGTGATATTCATACATTGTGATCCAGGGCTATGCTGAAGACAATTGTATGTATGTCTTCCCAACTCAATGGTCAGTGACATCAATGCAGAGATGGCTGGAAATCCAGCTGTGGTAGAAGTTTTTACACTACAGAATTGGCAAACACCAGAAATCAAGGTTTTATCTTTCCAGACAATTGATTGTTAGATACTTATCAGCACAATTCTAGTAATAACTATTGATGTTTTGGAATTCTCTTAATCATTGATAGTTAACATTAGTTTCCATTAAAATATTAAGGCTTTGATACTTGTATCTAAATTTATGTTTAAGATATAACAGGAAGAGATAAAAGTGTTGATAAAAGATGTGGGCTCCCTCCACAATCTAGAGAGACACCTAAAGAAGGCTGCTTATAACACACACTACAAGAAATATCAAACTTCTCTGACCAGATCCCAAGTGCCAGGGGAATTCTGGCTATCAGTGCATTCACAAGAACAGGGAAAACCACACTGATGTATAACAATGAAGTGATTTGGCAAGAATTCTGAAAGTGTCACTGGGAAATTCTAAGAACATGCTAATTATAGTTTGTAAGTAGCCACCATTAGTTAACCTTAATAATTCATTTAGTAAGGTTACTGGTAAACAGAGCCACTTTGTGTAGGGATTTAGTTTATGTGCACCTGCCAAAGAGGCAAGCAGAGACTGAAGTGCAATCTGACCTCAACTTGCAAGCTGCCAGACTACAGCCACCTAGTATCATACAATTTTTACAAAGGTGTGTTATGTGCTAAGGACTATCCTGATAGTAAATAGCCCTTGGTTATAGTTAAAAATAAAAGACTGGGCCAGGTGCAGTGGCTCACGCCTGTAATCCCAGTACTTTGGGAGGTCAAGGTGGGTGGATCACCCGAGGTCAGGAGCTCAAGACCAGCCTGGTCAACATGGTAAAACCCCGTCTTCTACTAAAAATACAAAAAATTAGCTGGGCATGGGGGCAGGTGCTTGTAAATCCCAGCTACTCAGGAAGCTGACACAGGAGAATCGCTTGAACCTAGGAGGTGGAGGTTGCAGTGAGCCGAGATCACGCCATTGCACTTTAGCCCAGGCAACAGGAGCAAAACTCCATCTCAGAAAATAATAATAATAATAAATAAAGGACTGTAGAAAGGGAGTCATTCAAATGTAAGATCAACAAACAGCCAAAGACTTGCACTTTTCAATCAGGAGGCTCCTCTTGAGACCCTTTCAAACTAGTTAGGACACTTTAAAAATCATCCTCGAGAATTCCAGCCAGGGCAGCTCTCTTACTGCGATCTCTGATCTGACACTTTTCTGTTACTCCAAATACATAACAATGATAGACTGTTTTTAAAGTAAAAAGAAGTCACAGCCAGATTCTAACACAAGACAAACATGTCCGTGGACTAAAAACAGAAGAAAAATACAAACTGACAAGCAGAACCAGAGCCCTGGCAAAGGAGTGAGCAAGATGGGTGAGCGCAAAATGAAAGAGAAAAACGGGGGCAACTGCATAGCATTTCACAGGTTTAAATAAAATATTGGTTGGCTACTTGTTTGTTATTTTCATCCCTTATTCCTTCCTCTCTCCATTGTTAAGCATAGTTATTGGCATAAAAGAGGTTTTTAATACCCATTTTTAGACTGCATTCTAGCCTGGGCAATAGAACAAGAATCCCGTTCTCTCTCCCTCTTTCTCTTCCTCTTTCTTTCTTTCTTTCATTCTTTTTTTTCTTTCTTTCATTTTTTCTTTCTTTCTCCTTTTCTCACTTTTTCTTTCTAAAAAAAAAAGAAAAAGAAAAAGAAAAACGGATGGACAGGCAGCGAGTGGACAAGGGTAAATCCACAGCCATGGATGGCGAGTAGGGAGATGCCACAAAAGATAAAACCAGAATCCTCCACAGAATAGTAAGACAGAATGACAGTCACTGAGTTCTTCCAGCACAAGGAGGTTCATGTCACTTCTGGCAGAAGGATAGAAATTTTATATAACTTGCCATATTGTTAGAAAACTATTTTGTTAAATATGTATGTTAAAATGTTAAGAGTAACCACTAAAAGAAGTGTAATCTTTTAGCTTGCCAACCAGCAAAGGAGTGAAAAGGGAATATAGAAATGTTTATCAGTCCATCTGAAGGCAGAGAAAGAGCAAAAAGGAACACAGTAAAAGAATTGTGAACAAGCACAAAATCAGGTGTCAAAAAATAAGTCCAGCCTCTGCAGTGCTTGCAATTAAACTTGCTATTAAACGACAGCATTTATGGGAATGCATTTAAAATAAAAATATGAGCTGCTTACCAAAAGCATACCTGAAACAAAATCACATGGAAAAGCATGAACTTAGGTGAGGGAATATATATTTTTTCCAAGAAAATATCTAGCCAAAATAAACCTAATATAACAATATTAGGGTAAGATAAGCAGAAGTTAAGAGAAAAGGCATTGAGTGGGATAAAGAGGAACCTTACCTAATAGTGACTAGAACAATTTACCAGGAAAATATAAAACTGTGAATTTGATTGCAATTAATAGCACAAGCCTAATGTGTGTGTGTGTGTGTATATGTGTGTAAATATGTATATATGTGTATGTACATACATGTATACATAAATACATACACACATAAACATATGTATATAAATACATATATACATACATATACACACACATATACACACACACACATTAGGCTATGCTATTAGTTGCATTCAAATTCATAGTTTTATATATACATATATATCAAAACTAATAAAATGTCAAGAAGAATTTGGCAAATATATAATCATGGTAGGTGATCTTAACATTCTCTGATAGATACAGTGGACCCAAAGTTTATTAAAGACACAAAAAATTAAAACAACCAAATTAACATGCTTGATCTAAAGGATATATAACTCTGCACTAGCAGAAAACATGGAACTCTTCAAGTAAACATGGAATGTTTATAGAAACATAGCATGTACAAGGTGACAAAGAAGTCCTCAACAAATTCAAAGAATAGATGTCGTATAAGAAATGTTTTCTCACAATAAGGCAATTAAATTAGAGAGAAATAAAAAGATAATTTAAAACAAAAAGAATCATTCCTAGAGCAAAAAGAAAAAATGGGCCATGCACTCTAAGATATAGGCATTTGAATCCCCGATCTAACACTTGCCTGCTGAAAGTCCTTGAACAAGTCACTTAACCTCTCTGGGCCTTGGTTTCTTCAGATGTTATATGGGTGTAATATCTCTCTCACACAGATTAAAAGAAGAAATAATCTGTAAAAGCACCTAGCACAGTACTCAGCAGAAGCTCAAATACTGGTTTCAGTCCAGATGTTTAATAAATATCAATTGAATTAATAAACAAATATCAAGTGGAGATAAATACACATTCTTTTGCAAACAGAATATAGAATAGAATTTAATCCACAAGGTTCTATTTTAAACAGAGAGAAGGAAAAATGTGGCACATTCTATGTTTCTAATTATCCTCTGATTTGAAAAGAAAGAAAAGATTTTGTCTGGATGTCTGGAAAATCTGATGCCACATCCTGTTTGTCCCTCTCATGTTAATTTTTATAATCACTTCAGATTATGAGGTCACTGTGTCCAAATAAAAAGAGGCTTCACTTGTAAAAGAAGAGAAGCTTAGAGGGCAATGCCTAGTGTCTTGCAGGCTGCATTACCAGCTGTTTTCAAAAGAGACCCAACAAAATTTGAAGGGGGCCCAACAAATTTCAGCGAGCATAAGTCAGCTAGATAGAGGAGAGAATTTTCTTAACAATGACTTACCATTTCATTGCATCAGGCAGGGGTTTGTGTAATCTCCCTCCAAGCGTGACATTTCCAGACTTCCTGAACTCGATACAGGCTATGTAGAAAGCTGAGATCCACACAATGCGCAGCTATGATAGTTAATGAGGTGTGTGCAGGTGTTAGCACATAGACAACCTTCATCGCTCTCTACGCTCTTGTTGGCTCCCCCCCAGAAGGCTTTCAACATGTGTTCAATGTGGTTTGATTGCTTCATTTCTATGGGACTCAGAAGAAAGATTTTCTGCTCTCTTCATTGTGTCACTAGTGCCAAGGACTTTTCAATTTAATTGTTATATGAAACATGATGTCCCCAAGGCCAATCTCAAGACTCTGGTCAAAGGGAAAAGTGTTTCCAGATCATAGTAAAACATGGCCTTGGTGACAAAGCTGACAAGAACAGGATGGATAGTTTCGGAATTCAGCACTGCTACCAAGAAAACATGATTTATAAGCTATGAATGCTCATATTTCATATTTACCTGAAAAGTACAACGTCTTGGTTTTTTTATTCCCACTAAAACGCCTAAATATTTCTGAAGCATCAAAAAATATGGCCTAATGTGGAAGAAAAATTAGGACTGGCTAAATCAGCCTTATACCAAAATAAATTTAAGGTATATTTAAACACTGAATATAAAATTAATATAGGTAAATGCTTTTATATTTTTAATGTGGAAAAGAACTTCATAAACTTAAGATCAAATGCAGAATCTAGGGGAAAAGCTGACATGTTTAAAAACATTAAATTCCAAACATTTGTACAGTTAGAAAAATCATACATAAAAATCAAAGACAAATAACAAGTAGAAAAAAGTTTTAACATCTACGACAGAGAGGTCATATTTTTAACAGATAAAAAGCACTTATAACCAAAAAGAAAACAAAATGTTTATGACTAAGGCCTCAAAAGCAAAAGGTAAAAACAAAAATAGACAAATGGGACTTAATTAAACTTGAAAGCTTCTGGATAGGAAAAAAAGAAAATAATCAACAGAGTAAATAGACAACCTACAGACTGGGAGAAAATATTTGCAAATTATGCTTCTGACAAAGGACTAATATCCAGATTCTATAAGGAACATAAACAACACAGGAAGAAAAAATGAACAACCCCATTAAAAAGTGGGCAAAGGACATGAACAGACATTTCTCAAAAGAAGACATACAAGTGGCCAACAAACATATGAAAATGCTCATCACTAATCATCAGAAAAAAGCAAATTAAAACCACAATGAGATATCATCTTATACCAGTCATCTTGGTCATTATTATAAAGTCAAAAAACAACAGATGTTGCTGTGGTTGCAGAGAAAAGAGTATACTTATAAGCTGTTAGTAGGAATGTAAATTAGTTCAATCTTTATGGAAAATAGAATGGACATTTTTCAAGAACTAAAAATAGAACTAGCCGAGCACAGTGGCTCACACCTATAATCCCAGCACTTTGGGAGGCTGAGGTGGGTGGATCATGAGATCAGGAGATTGAGACCATCCTGGTTAACATGGTGAAACTCCGTCTCTACTAAAAATACAAAAAATTAGCTGGGCGTGGTGGCATGCACCTGTAGTCCCAGCTACTTGGGAGGCTGATGCAGGAGAATCTCTTGAACCTGGGAGGCAAGTTGCAGTAAGCCGAGATCATGCCACTGCACTCCAGCCTGGGTGATAGAGCGAGACTCCACCTCATAAAAAAAAAAAAAATAGAACTACTATTCAACCCAGCAATCCCACTACTGGGTATCTACCCAAAGGAAAAGAAATTATTATACAAAGAAAACACAATTGCACTCATATGTTTATCAAAGCACTATTCACAATAGCAAAGTCATAGACTCAATGTAAGTGTCCATCAATAGGTGACTGGATAAAGAAAATGTAGTATATACACCATGGAATACTACGCAGCCATAAAAAAGAACAAAATCATGTTTTTTGCAGCAACATAGATTGAGCTAGAGGCCATTATCCTACATGAAATCACTCAGAAGCAGAAAGTAAAATACCATATGCTCTCAAGGGGGAGCTAAAAATGGGTACACATGAACATAAAAATGGAAACAATAGACAATGCGAATCCAAAAGTGAGGGAGGCTGAGAGGAGGGTAAGGGTTGAAAAATTACCTATTGGGTACAATGGTCACTATTTAAGCCCAACTCTACTGTTACGTGATATATCCATGTAACAAACATCTACATGTACCCACTGAATCTACAATAAAATAAAATTTTAAATTAATTAATTTTTAAAAAGAAAATGGAAAATGGGCATACATGGTCACTTCCCAAAGGAAGACATACAAATGACTAGCAAACACACCTGAGAAAAGCACAACTGTAATAGTAAACAAGGAAATGCAAATTAAAACAATAAAATACAAATTTATTATTTTTCTTTTTTTTTATTTTAGGTAACACATTGGTAAAATTTTGACTGAATACTCAATGTCACTGAATCCAATATTGCTACATATTTGGGGAAACGAGCACTCTTTTACTGGGTGATGAGGGTGAAAAAGCAATACAATTGGGATGGGGGAAAAGAATTGACAAAATCCATTAATGTTTTAAAATCCCTAAAAGCAAATATACTTTTTGATCAAAGAATTTCATTTATAGGAATTTATCTTGAGAAAATAATCAAGCAGGAGTGCATAGATTTATCTTTAATCATCTCAGGCTTGTTTATGATAGCTATAAATCAAACAATGGAAGTGTTATTCAATAGTGGAACTTTTAAGAAAATTGTGAGACACACACACACACTGGAATAATTAAAAATGAAGGCAAAGGAAGAGGCAAAGCAACATAGCTAAATAGAAGCCTCCACCTATCAACACCAGACTTGTCCATCAAGAAATGCTAAAGAGAGTTCTTCAATACGAAAGAACAATAATCTGAAAAGACATTGATGAGTAATAAGAAATCATCTGAAGTTATAAAACACGAAGTACAGGCCAGGGTTGGTGGCTCACACTTGTAATCCCAACATTTTGAAAGGCTGAGGCGGGCGGATCACCTGAGGTCAGGAGTTTGAGATCAGCCGGACCAACATGAAGAAACCCCATCTCTACTAAAAATACAAAAATCAGCCTGTAATCCCAGCTACTTGGAAGGCTGAGGCAGGAGAATTGCTTGAACCAGGGAGGCAAAAGTTGCAGTGAGCTGAGATGGTGCCACGGCACTCTCACTTGAGCAACAGAGGGAGACTTTGTGTCAAAAAAAAAAAAAATTGAAGTATGCTGGAAAAAAAGAATATTATAACACTGTAAGTATAATGAATATGAGGTGAAAACAACTCACATCCTCAGTAGAAGACTAAAAGATGAACTGATCAAAATTAACTACAACTTTCTAAAACATAGATGACATGATGCAGTAAGATAGAAATAGAAACAACAAAAGTTAAAGAGTAGGGGGATGGAGTTAAAGTATAGAGTTTTTATTAATTTTTTTCTTTGCTTGTTTGTTTATGCAATCAGTGTTAATTTGGCATCAGTTTAAAATCATGGGTATAAGACATTATTTTCAACCCTCATGATAACCTCAAATCAAAAGACATACAACAAGTACACAAAAAATAAAAAGCAGAAAATTGAAACACACCATCATAGAAAATCATCTTCACTAAAAGAAGGACAGCAAGAAAGAAAAAAAACCAAGAAAAGACCACAAAACAACCAGAAAACAAATAACAAAATGGTAGAAGTTAGTCCTTACCAGTCAGGTAACATTGAATGTAAATAAACTAAACTCTCCAATCAAAAGATATAGGCTGGCTGAATGTATTTTATACACAAGATGCAATAATCTATTGCCTACAAAAAACATATTTCCCCATAAAGACACAACATAGACTGAAAATAAAGGGATGGAAAAAGATATTCCATACTAATGACAACCAACAAAAGCAAGAATAGCTATACTTAAATCTGACAAAAAAGACTTCAAAACAAAAACTATAAAAAGAGACGTGGTATCTGTATAATGATGAAGAGTTCGATTCAGCAAGAGGTTGTAACAACTGTAACTATATATGCACCTTGGAGCACTCAGATATACAAAAACAACTATTATTAGAGCTAAAGAGAGAGAGAGAGAAACCACAATACAATAATAGCTGGAGACTTGAAGCACTGGACAGATCATCCAGAAAGAAAATCAACTAAGAAACATGGGACTTAATCTGTCCTATAGACCAAATGGACCCAATAGATATTTACAGAACATTCCCTCTAATGGCTACAGAATACACGACCTTCTCCTCAGCACAGGGATCATTATTATTTTCAAGGACAGACCATATGTTAGGCCACAAAACAAGTCTTAAAACATTCCAAGAAATAACAGTAATTGTCTTCTCTGACCACAGTGAAATAAAACTAGAAGTCATTAATGAGGAATTTTGGAAACCATACCCACACATGGGAATTAAGCAGTATGCTTCTGAATGACAAGCGGGTCAATGAAGAAAAAAAGAATTTGAAAAACGTCTTGAAACAAATGGCAATGGAAACACTACATACCAAAACATGTAAGATGTAATGAAAGCAATACTGAGAGAAGTTCACAGCTATAAATGCCTACATCAAAAAAGTAGAAAAACCTCAACAACCTAATGAGGCATCTTAAAGAACTAGAAGAGCAATAGCAAACCAAGTTCAATATTAGTAGAAGAAAAGAAATAAAAAGATCAGAGCAGAAATAAATGAAATTGAAATGAAGAAAACAACAAAAAAGGTCAGTGAAACTAAAAGTTGGTTTTGTGAAAAGATAAACAAAATTGACAAATGTTTAGCCAGACTAAGAAAAAAAAGCAAATAAATAAATAAAATCAAAGATGAAAAATGAGACATTACAATACCACATAAATTCAAAGGATCATTAAAAACTACTGTGAGCAACTATGTGCCAATAAATTGGAAAAGCTAAAAGTAGATAAATTCCTAGACACTTACAACCTACCAGACTGAACCATAAAAAAATCCAAAACCTAAATTGACCTAAATAACAAGTAACAAGATTGAAGCCATAATAAAAAGTCTCCCAGTAAAAAAAGCCCCGAACTCAGTGACTTCACTGCTGAATTCTACCAAAGATTTAAAGAAGAGTCAATGCTTTCAAAATTCATACTAAGAGGCCAGTATTACCCCGATACCAAACCAATGACATATGAAAAAAAGACAACTACAGGCCAGTATCCCTGATGAACTTTGATGCAAAAATCCTCAACAAAATACTAGCAAACCAAATTCTCACAGCACCTTAAAAAAGTCATTTATGATGACCAAGTGGAATTTATCCCAGGGATGCAAGGAGTGTTCAACATATGTAAATCACTCAATTTAATACATTATGTCAACAGAATGAAGGACAAAAACTATCTACTCATTTCAACTGATGCTGCAAAAGCATTTGATAAAATTCAACGTCACTTTACGATTTAAAAAAAAACTGGGTATAGAAGTAACATACCTCAACATAATAAAAGAGACCAACAGCTATTATCATACTTAATGGGAAAAAAACTGAAAGCCTTTCCTCTAAGATCTGGAACATGACAAGGATGCCCACTGTCACCACTGCTATTCAACATAGTACTCAAAATCCTGCTAAAGTAATAATATAAGAAAAAGAAATAAAAGGTATCCAAATTGAAAAGAAAGAAGACAAATGATCCTTATTTGCAGATGATGTGATCTTACATTTGGAAAAACCTAAAGACTCCACTAAAAAACTGTTAGAACTTAAACAAATTAAAGTTTTAGGATATAGAAGCAACATACAAAAATCAGCAGCATTTCTATATGCCAGCAATGAACAATCTGAAAAAGAAATTCAAAAAGTAATTTCATTCATCATAGCCACAAATAAAATTAAATATCTAAGAATTAATCAAAGAAGTGAAAGATCTCTACAATGAAAACTATAAAACTATAAGAAATTGAAGTGGACACAAAAAATGTAAAGATTCGTGAATTGGAATAATCAATACTTTTTAAATATCCATTATGCCCAAAGCAATATACAGATTTAATAAATCTCTATCAAAATACTGACATTCTTCACAAAAATAAAAAAAGCAATTTCCAAATTTATGTGAAAACACAAAAGACTCAGAATAGCCAAAGCTATCCTAAGCAAAATGAACAAAACTGGAAGAATTACATTACCTGACTTCAAGTTATACAACAGAGATATAGTAACCAAAATAGCATAGTACTGGCATAAAAGCAGACATATAGACCAATGGAACAGAAAAGAGAACCCAGAAACAAATTCATATATCTGCAGCAAACTCGTTATCAACAAAGGTGCCAACAACATACATTGGGGAGGAGACAGTCTCTTCTGTAAATGGTGCTGGGAAAACTGGATATACATATGTGGATCAATGAAACTGGATCCCTATATCTTGCTATATATAAAAATCAAATGAAAATTGACTAAAGACTTAAATCTGAGACCTCAGACTGTGAAACTACTAAAAGAAAATATTGGAGAAACTCTCCAGGACATTGGACTGATGAAAGATTTCTGAAGTATTACCCGACAAGCACAGGCAACCAAAGCAAAAATGGTCACATGGCGTTACATCAAATTAAAAAGCTCTGCACAGGGAAGGAAACAATCCACAAAGTGAAGAGACAACCCACAGAATGAGAGAAAATATTTGCAAACTATCCATCTGATAAGGGATTAATAACCAGAATATATTAGGAGCTCTAGCAACTGTATAGGAAAAAAATCCAATAATCCAATTTAAAAATGGACAAAAGGTCTGAATAGACATTTCTCAAAAAAAGATATACAAAGGGCAGACAGGTATATGAAAAAGTGCTCAACATTATTGATCATCAGAGAAATGCAAATACTACAACGAAATGTCATTTCATCCAAGTTAAAATGCCTTTTATCCAAAAGGCAGGATGTGGAGAAAAGGGAACCCTTATGCGCTTTAATGGAGATATAAATTACCACAACCACAGTGGTGAACAGTTTGGAGATTCCTCAAAAAATCTAAAAATAGAGCTACCATATGATCCAGCAGTGCCACTGCTAGGTGTATACCCAAAACAAAGGCAATCGATATGTGGAAGAGATGTCTGAACTCCTATATTTATTACAGTGCTATTCACAATAACCAAGATTTTGAAGCAACCTAAGTGTCCATCAACAGATAGATGGGTGATGAAAGTTTTGCTCATATACATAGTGGAGTACTATTCAGCCATAAAAAAGAATGAGATCCTGTCATTTCCAGCAACATGCATGGAAGTGGAAGTAATTATGTTAAGTGAAATAAGCCAGGCACAGAAAGACAAACTTTGCATGTTCTCACATATTTCTGAGAGCTAAAAATTGAAACAATTGAATTCATGGAAATAGAGAATAAAATGGTGGTTGCCAGATGCTGAGAAGGGTCGTGGGGAAGTTGGGGGTAGGGGGAGTGGGATGTTTAATGGGTACAAAAAAACCAGAAAGAATAATTAAGATCTAGTATTTGATAGCACAACAGGCTGACCATAGTCAATCATTATTTAATTGTACATTTTAAAATAACTAAGAGTAGAATCAAATTTTTTGTAACACAAAGGATAAATGTTTGAGGTAAGGGATACCCCATTTATCCTGATGTGATTATTATGCATTGCATGCCTGTATCAAAGTATCACATGTACCCCATAAATATATATACCTACTATGTACTCATAAAAATTAAAAATTAAAAAAAGAAGACACAGAACTATATTCATTGGCATGGGAAAATGTCCACATTATATTAAGTGAAAAATGAAGTTTGTCCATTTTCTCCCAAGTTTTACACGTGCGTGTGTGTGTGTGTGTGTTTGTGTGTGCCTATAAATGTATAAATGCATGGAGAAAAGTCTAAAGGACATACAGCGAAATTTTCACAGCCCTTTTCTCTCAGCAGTAGAATTACAGGGAATTTCCACTTCTTTATATTTTTCTGATTATCTGATTTTTTTCATAATGAGCATATTTTACTTTAGGAATTGTTCCCAGACCAAACTGAGGGTCGGGCTGCTATTTCTCATGGCCCAATAACAAAATGCAGATGAACTGGGGAGGAAGAGAGTTTTTATTTCTGCAATCGGTAATAAGGGGAAGGCCTGGAAATTATCACCAGACCAACTTAAAATTACAAAGTTTTCCAGAGCTCATATACCTTCTAGCTACATGTCTACGTGTAAGAGTGGATTCATCTAAAGACATAAGTGACTAATTTCTTTTAAGCTATAACTAAGGTTTGAGTCCTGAAGAGCTTCCTCTGGAGCCTCAGTAAATTTATTTCGTCTAAATGGGTCCAGGTGCTGGGATGATTGACCTTATCTTGTCTCCTGCTGAATCACGGAGGTTTGGGGAGGTCTTTTAGACCCCGAATACACTTGTTTGTGGAAGTCTGGGGAGTTTCTTCAGACCCACAATAAAACTTGTTTAATCCGAAATGGGTCCTGTTAAGAATTCCTTCATTATTTTGTCTTGCTTTAAGGCCCAGGAAAGGCCTAGGCAAAACTCTTTATAGGCTTTTGTTACATCCTAGCCTTTGTATAAGGGCAGTGGCTTTTAACTTAATCACTTGGTCAGTACTGAAATAGTTGTTACGGAGGCCTGCATTATTGAGACCTGGCATGCCACCGAATCAGAAAAAAAACTTAAGATAATTTATATGGAGGAGAATAAAAAGCAAGAAAGATGAAGTTTAAGCAAAAAAATTCTAGATTTGAAAACTTTGCTACTGAATTTATTCAGCCTATTAACTTTTTTTTTAATAGCTCTTAAAGTAGCTCAAAGCAGCTCAAAAGCTTTTTGTTTGTTTGTTTACTTTTTCTTTCACTGAGCAGCAACTCTTTGCAGACATTCAATCTCACTAACAATTTAAAGCAGGCGTCAGCATTCCCATTTCATCCATAAGAAAGCAGTCTAGGACCAATAAGAGAGCAGGACCCCAGAGTAGGTTGCAGAGGAAGCCCAAAAAAGCAGCACACTGTGGCTTCCTTCTCTGGGAGAAATATTTGGTGTGAAGTTTATTAAATGGAGGCTACGGCCAGGCTCTGTTCAAATGCTAGCTCTGTCACCGTGGCTGCATCACCTTAGGCAAATTACTTTACCTACCAGTGACTCCATTTCTAGATCCGTAAAATAAAGATGATGAAGACAGTATCTACCTTAATAGCCTGCTGCCAGGGATGAGTGTATGTAAGGTGGAACACTGTAAGTCCTCCACCACTTGTTATGTTACCATTCCTCACGTGGGTCCCAGTCATTACCATTCCCCAGGTGGGTCCCTGTCTCCCGCCCCCAATAGCAAGGATTGCACCAGGGCTTCACCATGGCCACATCAGCCTATCAGCTTGCAATTATTACCAAGGCCTTGCTCTACTGGCAAGTGATCAAAGGTAGTTCCAGCCCCTCCTCCCATCAGCGATTTGTCCTGAGCATTAAATACAAACGTTCACAGTCTAAACACTCATTAACTAACACGCACGCATGTCACAAGGCTCTTGAGCTGGTGGAGTCAGAACTCAAAACCACATTCCACCTGGCTCCCCTAAACCTGCCATGTACTTTCTACTGCTGATAATATGTAAAGAGGTAAAAGTGTATTTATACTAGCAGGCTTACCAGGTCAATGGAGATGAAAATTAACACGTCTAATGGCTTCTAGTGTGCACCTGGTCCTGGGCTTATTTTTGTTCTTTGTGGCACTTTTAATCTTACAGGCAGCAAACTTGGGGAGTTTCCAAAGATTCCTGTTCTCCAAAAAGATGATAAAGAAGTGGATCTGCAAAAAAAAAAAAAAAAGCCAAATTATCTTTTAAAAATTAAAGCAGCCCCATCCCCGCTGCCTGAAATTCAGTGAAGGCAGTTACATGTACACGTTTTATCAGTGTTGCCCATTTACCCTCACCAGGGAACATCTTCTGGGTCCCTGTAGGTCACATTTTGAAAATCTGACCCCAAACATTTTCACATTGTGGATTAGACTTCAGAGGAGATTTTGATTCATGTTTTGTGTTCTTAAAAACTTGGAACGCCTTACTGATTACCGGGGAAAAAATTCTAGTTTCGCTCAATCACCCTGATATCCCAATAGTGTTTAGGGGTACTTGTTATATGGTAGCCACAGCTTTTGAAACAAATATCAGGACATTTGGCTTGACAGTCAGGAGTATATTTATGGGGACAGAATAGTTAGCCAACCAGAAAATCCAGGCCACATGCATGCCATTAACTATATATAAAGAATGATCTGCATGAATAATATATGGATTTACAGGCTGGCTAGTGTTTTTCTATTGGCCAATGCACATGAACAGTCTTTCAGAGGTCAACTAATTGAGTTGCTATGTTGATTTTGTTCTTCTTTCCAATTGCTTATTTAATTGATCAACTATCTTCATTAGGTTAATCTGGCAAAATGATCAAGTATCCTTATATTAGCTCTTCTCTAAGACAAATATAAAATTATTTTTAAAATCTTTTAACTCTGCTAAAAGACTCATGAGAACTATTATATAAATAAGCCATTAGGTAGACAATTGTGATTAGGGCAATATTGTACTAATTGCTAATGGATAAAATCAGGATGATCATCAGATACATCTTGAAATTATATACATATTTTAATGAAAATCAATAGGCTTATTATGTTATGACCCATTTCTCTAAACACTAGTGCCTATGTACAAAAGAGCAGATAAAGCCTATCCAGATGTGAACTAGAGAACCACAAAAACGAAAAGTGTCTACCTTCAAAGGCTGTTCTGTGGGTTCAATTGGTTTATATTTGTAATGTGCTTAAAACAGTGCCTGGCACATAGTAAATGTTAAACAAATACTGTTAGCAGTGCTGGCTTTTAAAATTGTTAACTTTCTTTTCAAAAGTCTTTTCAAAAACTTGTCAGAAGTTTTAGCTAAAGTTTATTTTTTGATAGAAGCATTTTTCTGCTTTTTAAATGTAAAACCTGTGAATTAATCATCATGGATTAAAACTCACAACCTATTCGTACTTATTTATGGGCTTTTTGCTTTTCTACAACTGTGTGGGTGATGACCTGGAACCAAATCTCTGCCTAAACATGATCTGCTACTTGCTCTTATTTTGACCAATCTGACCCGTCAAGACATGACAAATATGCATGCACAACTATACTACGTTCCTACATATGGACTCTGAGCAAACATGACAAATATATGAAACCTTGAATACATAAAACATTTTAAGTAAGTCTGGTTAATTACAATACAAACAGGCTCTCCACTGCACTAAATGAGTCATTGGTTCTCCCAGATGGTCTGAATAGAGTTCAAGTGACATTAAGAGAAAACAAAGTATGTCCTCAGATATTCACGGAGCTCGGGAGGATGGAGTGACAAGGAGAGGTATAGTTCAGCATGTCCCATGCTGGGGAGGACTGTGAGAACCTCTCTGATAAACCAGTCAGGTGTGGCCTTACAGAAAAGTTTATTCCATAAGGGCCTAAAAATTCTTACAAGAAAGGACTTATAAGAAAGGAACAGTGAGACAAACCTCGAGTTGGTAGAAAACCCAGGTGCTGTGTTGTAAAAAATGTATCTCCAAACCTTAATCTGTGTCCAAATTTTATGTGGGTGTATGAGTGTGTGGGTCAGGGGGGAAAATCAAAGAAAAGTGAATATTGCAAATACTGTTCTACCAAGTACTGTGAAAGACTGAGACATGAGGCTGTCAGCTTCCATACATCCCTAACAAATTTAACATGAGGAAATGGGGTCTCTGTTTCCCCCCTCTCCACATAATACCATCCACTTGGGCAGCTTGAAGTGTCTACCAGGAGGAGGGGTAGCTCCTGGCAGATGGAAGGGAGAAATCACGAGGCAACCTGTGATGTGCAGGACAGCACATTTAGAAAGACCAAGCAGAAGGACCCAGAAAAAGTGATCATGTCCAGCAGATGGGCCTTGAAGAATGACCCATGAGACCAGAAGAGACATGGACACAGCATTGTCAGAGGATGAAGATCCTGCTCCACCCAGGAGAACAATAGCCAAGAGAAGAGTTCAGCAGCAGATTCAAGCAAGTAAAAGAAAGACTCAGTGAACTGGAAGATAGGACAGTGTAAATTATTGAGTCTGAGGAACAGAAGGGAAAAAAAAATGAAGAAAAGTGAAAAGTGAACAAATGCATATAATACACTGAATATACACCATAATCTGATCTTCTATTTAAATATGTGCATACAAATATTTTTTGCACTAAATTCTCAAAAATTAATAGAATTTCAAAAATGAAATCATTAAAGGGGCCACTTTTTACAGTACCTGTTGAATAATTAATAACATTCCATAAGATATATTTGTTCAGTGCCTACCATGTTGTTATTGCACAGTAGAGGGGCAAAGATGAATACAACAGAGAGGTCAAATTCCAATGAGTGTGGCCAGGGCAGGGCTATGAGGATGCAACCTGGGCAGTCTCACACAGTGCTTGCTTTAAATGCTCTGTGTCATTGTCCTAAAATTCTTAATAATTTTTGAACAAGGGCTCTGCAGTTTCATTTTGCACCGCAGCCCCACAAGTTACATAGCCAGTCCTGCAGGACATATGAATAAACTATGAAGAGAGAGAGAGTGCAAACAAAGACACAAACACTGGAAGCCCCCCTGGTGGGGTGCAGCTTGAGTATTTTCTAAAGCAAAGTCACTGTTAAAGAGCAATAAGAATTAGCCAAGGCTGTGAGATTCTCTCTAGTTTGAATATTCACTCATTGAGCGTTTAACTGTTGTTTAAGATAAAACTCGCTTCTATGTACATGTGCATAATATTGTTGAAAAAAATTACACCAAACATGAAAACAAGGCAAAAAGACCTTCAGGCCTTTGGATTATTCTAGAGGATTTCTTTGCAAGCTACCTACAGGGTATCTGACTTGAGTCTCTAGAGCAGCGCCAGCAAACTTTTTCTGTAATGGGCCAGATAGTAAACATTTTTGGCTGTGTGGGCCATATGGTCTCTGTCACTACTACTCACCTCTGCCACAGTATCACACAAGCAGCCATAGATAATGCACAGATGAATAGAAGTGCTGTGTTCCTGGGCTGAACAGAGCAGGCTGGGGCTCCAGCTCTCAACTGCCAATCCTGCTCTACGGCATGTAACTTCACTTTGTGAAGTTTACTGTTTACTATTTTACTCATTTACTATTGATAAAGTCCCAAGCTGGGTAAAGTTAGATGTTACCTTGTAGATTGATAAATGGCAAATGATTTCTAACTGATAGAGACCATAACCCCAAAACTTACAGCTTTATTGTCTGGCAGGATATAAACCAGTTTTTCATTAACTACTTTTGTAATAACTTTGTGTGGTCCTATCCCAGCAATCTTTCCTCCTCACTACATATGCATATATGTGCATGTAGCAATAGATATGGATATAGGTAGATATGAATAGCAATACAGATATCAGCGTCTCATATCTGCCTTTATAGCCTCTTTGTCATCTTTCTGGTATCCTCATTAATTAGTTAAATATTTTACATATATTTACTCTATATTTGTATGAAAATTGTGTTTTGAAGGTTTTTTTTATTTTTCTATTTTTTAGAGACAGGGTCTTGCTCTGTTGACCAGGCTGGAGTTCAGTGATGTAATCATAGCTCACTGTGACCTGTAATTCCTAGGCTCATGTAATCCTCCTGCCTCAGCCTCTCAAGTAGCTGGAACTACAGGTATGTGTTACCATGCCCAGCTAATTTTATTTTTTTTGTAAAGACAGGGTCTTGCTGTGCTGCCTAGACTTGTCTTGAACTCCTGGCCTCAAGTGATCCTCCTGCCTCACCTCCCAAAATGCTGGGATTACAGCCATGAGCCATCCTGCCAGCCTTTTAACTTTTTAAATATCAAGAGTACATCTTGTCAGCATATATGAAAAGAGGCATAGACAGATACGGAATTAATGAAGAACTTTAACAGGTAATGCTACAAATGTGATTCTCTCTAAAGTAATTGCAGCTCAGCTCAATAGCCTGAATGACTCTGCCCCATACAGAAATCTCACAGTCTGCCTTATTTTTACATGCAAACCATCTACAAGAAAGAGATCAGAGAAGAGTTATCCTGCTCCTCCATCAGCCCCAGTCTCACCTCCTGTAAGCCAAGAACCTGGAGGGCCAAGCCCTCCCGACCCTTGCCCTGAATTCCTCCATGCTCTCCTGACGTAAGAGCAACAAAACTCTTTCTCCTTAATTCCCCTAAGATGCAGTTAGAATCTTCAGAGTAATAGTTTACTGCTGGATGCAGTGGCTCTCACCTGTAATACCAGCATTTTGGGAGGCTGAAGCAAGAGGATCACTTGAGCCCATGAATTCAAGACTATCCCTGGGCAACGTGATGAAATTCTATCTCTACAAAAAATTTTAAAATTAGCCCAATATGGTGGCATGTGCCTATGGTCCCAGTTACTTAAGAGAGTGAGGCAGGAGGATCACCTGAGCCCAGGAGTGAGCCATGTTCGTGTAACTGCACTGCAGCCTGAATGACAGAACAAGACCCTATCTCAAAAACAAAAATAATAAAACAAAATAATGGTTTACTCTAAAGCCAGAAAAAAACAAAGGCATAAAAGCAGATAACCTGCAGAAGATGCTGTCCAAGTGCAATGCCGCCAGCCTGAGCTCCTCAAAGCTGGCTCACATGCATGTGGGCTGACACTCCACAGGAACAGGTCAAGGGCCAAAAGCAAAAGAAGATAGCCCTGATGTGCATGGCTACACTGAGCCAGGCTACTGCCTGGTGTCCGTAAGTGATCTTTTTTAGAAGAGAGTGAAGTGTGAGGATTTTAGAATGTGTATTTAGATAAGCTAGAGGCCTAAACTACTTTGGACAATGGAGGCAGAGCCAGAGATCTACAGGCATTGGGAATGGACAGTTGCTGACCTGACAGCTCCCCCTCCCTCCTCCAGTATTCTCCATCTGTTAGCCCACCACAATATACTCCTATGCATTTGAATTCTTTCAAAAACAGACACCAAATAATAAATGAATTAGGAGGAAAGAATATAAATGATTTTTGTAGCATATTCACTAATTGCTTTCATTTTATATCATCTGCACAGCTTTCTGACATGATTCATTTTGATAAATAGGTGAAGAAAAATAAATAAAAAAGAAAAGTTGTTTTGTTTTGTATTGTTTTGTTGAGACGGAGTCTTGCTCTGTCGCCCAGGCTGGAGTACAGTGGCAGGATCTTAGATCACTGCAACCTCCATTTCCCGAGATCAAGCAATTCTCCTGCCTCAGACTCCCGAGTAGCTGGGATTACAGGTGCCCACCACCACACCTGGCTAATTCCTATATTTTTAGTAGAGATAGGGTTTCACCATCTTGGCCATGCTGGTCTTGAACTCCTGACCTCGTGATCCACCTACCTCAGCCTCCCAAAGTGCTAGGATTACAGGCATGAGCCACAGTCCCTGGCCAGAAAAGATTTTTTTTTTGAAGGGAGAGAGACATCTTCATGTTTAATGTCACCCATTGTAACTCCCATGTGGATCAATTTAAATCAGAGTCCTGACCATTGCTCTGTACCTTTAAATCCCCCTCCCTCAAAGTCATCTCACAAACAGAAAATAAGGCTGTCTGTCCTTAATTATTTTGTTCCAGATTTATTCCAACCCAGCTTGCTTGCCCTACTTAAAACACTTCTTGTCTGGGTGTTTTTATAAGCTTATCTGCAAGCGTTCCTCTCAACTGACAGCACAGCGGTCAAGAATTTCAAATCAGTGACAAGACATAGTTGAAAAGGCAAAATTGCATTATCCCAATGAAGAAAAAAAGCCATCTACAGCTACCCAGGTGGTATGTTAAAATTCTATTTGTCTTTGAAATAATTTCCTTTTTGAAAAAGTACACAATATATGGTATAGGCAAAAGGTATTTTTAAATACATGTATACACATGAACATATATTCTATAAATACATAAATTACATGTGCATGATGTGTGTGTGTATTATATAAAATCCAGTCTGCTCCAACACACAGTTTGTTCTCTCACAATCAGAAAGATGCCCATCGCTCTGAACCATGAGCTCAAGTGACAGATTGTGTGGACACACTTGGCCAGTGGTGATTTGCACCCCATACTGAGGGCTCTCTCAAGCAGTGAGCATGTGGTTTACTTTCCTGTGTCTCTTTTTCTAATATGTGTTTGTATTCTGGGGAGTGATTTTTATCCACTCTGGCTGATAAGACTTGTATAGGTCGTTCAAGATGTGAAAATGCGAATTTTATGAAAACTGAAGGAGTTTTCAAGAAAATGGTCAAGAATACATTAGAAAACGGGGTCCTAAAACCCATTAAGTTCTCATCAAGCCCTTTTCTATTTAGTCAAAACCAAGGTTTAACTTTTATTATAAAATCAAAAGCCTGTAAGCAGATGTGTTTTCCAAATCAGATAATCTCAGTACTGGATCAAAATAGAAAAAAGTTTTTCCCATACTGGGGACTACACAGAGAGGTATCTATGCAATTGCCAACTACAATTCTAATTTAAGATACTCTGTATGTGTGAAGTCGCAGAATTTTCCCTTGATTAGCTCAATCTGATTACCAAATCCTCATGACCTGTGCACAGTTTGCTCCATGATTGCAACCACCCCGCTTGCACAGCTTGTGCTGGGTAATGTCCAGGCATGATGTGTGCACTGGACTTGCTCAATGAGTTAATCAACAATTGTGTTTTAATATTTTCAGTTTATTGAACTTGGATTTCAGAACACCGTTTACCTTTATATATGTGCATGCTCTAGCAAGTCATCAAGCTTGAAGTAAATATTACTCTTCTCCTTTCTAATTGCTTACTTAGCAACTTTCTCTTCTTACACCAAAGGGTAGTTTGCACAAAAAAAAAATGTACATATGTGCACTTAAAAATGTACATCAAAATATTTCATAAAGAGCCAGCTTTATAATTCACCAAATTTTCTTTTTCCCATTTTGATGAAGAAAACAAGACAAACACCAGTTCACTTCTGGACTAGAGATGATTAGCCAGCACATCCTTGCTATTGAAAGATTAATTGAGCTTGCTTATTTGGTAGTCTCTCAAGGTCATCAACAATGTTCTCTTTGACCAAGCTTTTTTCTCTAACCCTACCTGTAGGTCCCCTCTGAAGCACTGGATGCTTCCGGAATCTCCTTTCTCCCTCTACTTCCCTATCTGCTCCTTCTTAGCATTTCCCCATGAGATTCCTCTTTCTTCCATTGGCATCTTAAATCCAGAGGCTCCCTGAAAGAGAGAGCACTAAAGGCCCAATTATTCACCCCACCCTTTATCATACTCTTTGCCATGTGACTTTGAAGTTTCTCTCACTGAAAAAGAGGAGTATATTTTCCTAACCCTCAACTTTGGGTTCCAGTATGTGACTTATTTTGACAAATGGAAGGTTAGTGGGCATCACATAATTAAATGCTCTCTGGAGTGATTGTGCTTGCCCTCTTGTGCCTCTGCCATTGCCATAAGAAGGACATGTCCAGACTAGCCCATTGAGTACAGAAGAGTCAACCTACTGGTGGTGTTGTACGGAACCGAGCGTAGAAAGTTAACACCAAGACAAAAGTAGGCCAAATTGCAGGGTCTTTATTGCCGGCGACCACGGAGGACTCACGTCTCTCCAACCCGTGGCCCTGGTGGGTGGGTGTCAATACCTTTTATACCTTTCTCCCGGGTAAGGGTATGTGGCGGGGGTGGGGGTGAGGAGCCTTAGACATTCCGACGGCTAGTGAATTCTGTAAATCACTTTCTGGGCAGAGATGAGGGTGAGGGGCGGGGGTGAGGGTGAA